>OY856187.1:100592346-100725036 GCA_963693315.1 Diogma glabrata
TTTGTGCCAAACGACTATGTATGATAAGCGGAGACGAAAAAAAAAAAAAATTTATATATATATATATATATATATATATATATATATATATATATATATATATATATATATATATATATATATATATATATATATATATATATATATATATATATATATATATATATATATATATATATATATATATATATATATATATATATATATATATATATATATATATATATATATATATATATATATATATAGATATAGAAAGAGATAATTAATTTCCTTAACCTCACTATTTGTGATTTTCGAAAGTTAGTAGGTATATTCCATACTATCCTAAGTCACGTGTGCAGTTATTATTGAATGTTGCCAATCAATATGAAATCAATTTTACGACATAAATGTCAAGTAAATTAGTGAATCGTATGAATTTTTCAATTCGAAATCAGTTTTTGGGTTTATCTGAATAAACCTTATAGTTATTTGCTAATAAAAACAACTTTTATCTCTGAACGTGTTTCGGTTGGGACTCGAACTTAGAACCTCATCAGTACCAACTAAGTTTGAATCTTTTGGTAGACACGCTGTCAACTGCCCCTCGGTGTCGACATTAGAAACATTTTTAATTACGATGTTGTAATTTCATTTTTCTTAGTGAAAAACTTTTTTGTCATACTTCACTGGCTACAGAGTTAGTATTTTTATTATATAGATTTTATACGTCTTAAACCCGACAAGGTAGGAATTTTTATTGAAAGAGATAATTAATTTCCTTAACCTCACTATTTGTGATTTTCGAAAGTTAGTAGGTATATTCCATACTATCCTAAGTCACGTGTGCAGTTATTATTGAATGTTGCCAATCAATACACTGAAAAAATTCCTGCATCTTTAGAGTTAAAAACCGCGTTAATAGTAAGAAAAATTCGTGAAAAATGAGCCAATGCAACCCTTCTATAATAATATGAAATCTGTTCTTTAATAATACTTAGTCTATAAATTGAATAAGCTTAATAGCGACTAATTAATATGTAGTAATTATGCTTTGATTCATATCAGTGACAATAAATTTCATAATATAAATGCAAAACAAAACTATTTTGAACGAATCGTTTTTTATTATTGATGCAGAAAATTGCAATATTTCCGAATAAAATGTTATATGCCATATGATTTGTTTCGTAACTGTTACCATATCTTCATATTTTTAACGAAATTATGCGTTGTGTATGCATAAATAGATAAATAAATACGTAAGTATAAATACAAAGTCTTATTTAATATGTCAAGCTATTCTTATTAACGAAATTCGTCGTAGATGAGAAGAATCGAAGGCGTATAGGGAATGATTTATTTCACAAATGAGATGCTTTATTTTATGTATCATTTATACATATATTCAATACATATATACCAGCTTCTTCCACAGCATATTGCAATAAAATAATTAATTAATTTAGTACAATTTTTTATTTCAGTTAAATGTTTCTTATACAGAAATTAAAAAAGATAAAATATAAAATAAATGCAAAATAAACTACTGCTTGCTCCTCAAGCACGTCCTTTAAAATTTGCTAATATATATGCGATACATAATATATATCAAACTATCAAACAGTAGCTTAACTCCATGTAGGTACACAAAAAATTTATCGCAATGATGAAGATTACCAATTCCTAATATAAATACATGGGATGCTTTCCGATTTTGAGGAAGCTTATGTGGTCCTCAATTTGTTGAACATTTCCAATAATTAACGCGGTATTATCTGTAAATAGTAGAGTTTACTATATAATTATAGTCCTAACTAGTTTTCATTGATATATATATATATATATATATATATATATATATATATATATATATATATATATATATATATATATATATGTATATATATATATATATATATATATATATATATATATATATATATATATATATACATATAAATAACCAAATTGGGTGATTTCTTCATTATTTAGAAGTTTCTTCAAAACTATTATATGTACATACTTACAAAAAGCGCACTCTAATTTTGTGACATAATATAATGATTCGCACTTGAACTATCCAATCCCTTCACGTACCACGAAATGGTTGAAAATGACCAAATTGGGTGATTTCTTGATTATTTAGAAGTTTCCTTAAAACTATTCTACTTACAAAAAAGTTTACAGATTTGTTTAAAATGATGTATTATATATCAAAATGGTTTTGGGTATTGTTTAAAAAAAATTATTATTTATTATAAAAAATACCATCAATACTAGAAAGTAAAACAATGCTTGTACTGAAGTAATATTTTGTATCTTTATATTATCCTATTCAAAACAAAATAATATTAAAATATTAAACATTCGAAAATTAATATGCAAACAATTATAGTTTCATATTAAATAAATGTATGAAACAAATTTGTTTCTAAACATTTTTGTAAGTATAGTAGTTTTGAAGAAACTTCTAAATAATCAAGAAATCACACCATCGACACGTGAAGGGGTTGGATAATTCAACCCAAATTTTTTCCGAATCATTATTTTAAGTAACTTAAAATTGGCTCAAAATTAATTAACTCAAAATTAGAATTTGCTGAAAACAAATATCTAAATTATACAATATAAAATATTTGTTTATTATTATAAATTAATTTATCAATGCTTACAAAACGATAACCAGCTGTCTTTTTATATTGTGGCCATTTGTCGAAAGCTTCTTTAACCGAGATCAGTTCGTTTTGTATTTCTTTTATTTGATATCTACTCCTGGTTTGCCATATACAGTTGAACTCCTCGGCCAGTCTATATTTCCATATTTAATGCTTTGGATGTATATTTCTGCATCCACTTTTACATCTATAAGAATATATTTATACATAGACAACGCGTAAAATTACTATTTTACGCCCTAACACGTAAATATTTGAGATAACATACTACACACAAAAGAAAAACATATTTTAAGCCTATTTTCAAAGAAAACATACATTTGCTACGGATCTTTCGCTTTTTAAAGCAATTTTTCATTCTGTTCAATTGAATACAAGCAGTTCTAGTGACTTATAATTCTAAAATATCGAGGGTAAATGTTATTATCCTGTGTGTTAAAAGAACTCATTTGAATTAAATTAGAGGATATTTTGAAAGCACAGCATTACAATATAGCGCGAATTACAAACTACATTGCTGTTATTTTACTGAGGCTTGAAACTTTTTCTTATTATAGCGTGCGTCAATGGCTATACGTCTTAAAAAAATGAAAAAAAAACCTGATACTTGATGATTTTACAAAAATTGTGAATTGTTAAATGTTCCAAACGTCAAATTTAAATCTGATTTTGCAATAGAATAAAATTGAAGGGAAAAATTTTAAACAACACGAAAGTCAAAAAATTAAATTATTACGATAGACCAGTGAAAATAGCTTTTTGTGAGGAAAAAATTAGGACCAGCATGAAAACTATTGGATAAGGAAGAAAATATTGCGCAAATGATGGGAAACAAAAATTAAAGGTGATCCGAGTTACGAGGGTGAAATGGGGTGAATTTTAGGGGTAGAAAATGGTTTTTCACGATTTTCAGCGAAACTAGACATTGTATCGAAAAAAATTTAAATTAAAAGTTGTAGGTAATAAAATGGTCTATAACTTTTATTCAAGCCATTTGTTTCAGTCCATCTGGTTTCGCTGAAAATCGTGAAAAACCATTTTCTACCCCTAAAAACTCACCCAATTTCACCTTCGTAACTCGGATCACCTTTAATTTGTGTTTCCCATCATTTGCGCAATATTTTCTTCCTTATCCAAAAGTTTTCATGCTGTTCCTAATTTTTTCCAATTTTTGCCTGTTTAGTCTACAATAGAGATGTTAAAATACGGTATTTTACTTTTTTTGTATAATACAGCGTATTATACATTGTATAATACAAAATAAAATACCGTATATTCTGTACAAAAGTGCAATAGCCGACCTACAGTGTTAGTGGTATAACAACAAAAAATTACTTCCATCACCATTTTCAACCACACTTAATTCGTTTTCTTCTAAATAACTGACCCGACATTTGGATTTCTTTATTTAAATTTCTTAAACGAATGCTAATAAGATCTATTTATTCATCTGATTCTACTTGGTTTCAATATAAATCACTTTCATTCGCGTCGAGCTATTGCATTTATGTTTTTATTTAAATTGAAGACTTATCAACTCCCATCGGTAATCTGTTGAAGAATTAAATTATGATTTTTCACATAAACAAGTTTACGCCTCGTTGATTTGTAAGACAAACACTTCTTGCAGTATGAGTTAGGCTGCAAATTGAAAAAGATTTTTCTGTTACAGTGGAATATGCGGAACAATGCAACATTCCGAAGAGCCAAACTCTTTGCCACTAAGTTAAACAATCAATATAGCTGGCATCGGTTTTAGAATGTGAGTTTTGAGATTTGAGTGTTTTAGTTAATCAATTTGAATGTATAGAAAGAGGACTACTCAAAGATGAAAAATTGAATGACAGTCCATGAGTCCATAGCTCATAATGAGCGGAACGGAATGGGTTCATGGCTCATAATTTTGATTTGCTGCATAAAAAAATTCCCTATAACGGTGAATAGTAATGATGTTTGAAATTTATGTTCTGTTGATATTACAACAATTTTGTTGTCATAGAAATTTGCGAATCACTAAGAATGCGTTTCTAACTGTTAGTAACAAGGGGCCATAACTCATTAATTTCTGCTGTGTCGTTTATATATTCAAGAACCAGTAGTATATATTTTTGCAGTTATAAATTCTTCAAGTAATTCACGCGAAATCTCAATAAAATGGCAGATTGCTGATTCGCGCGCCACCAAGATAGAAAAAAATTTTAAAATAAAATACCTTGTATTTTACTACGTTTTGGACAATACGGTATTTTAGGTATAATACCGCGTATTATACAATAGTATTAAACACTTTTACATCACTAGTCTACAAAACTCGGAAACAATTTTAGAAATGTAGGGAAAAGGATTTTTTTCTCAAAAAATATTTTTCTAAACTTTTTTGTGCAAATATATGTCTTTTTCAAAGATACAGATAAACAGTTAAATAATACAAAATCTTACTCATACAAAAAACTTTGTATGTAAAAACACCTTCTTTACGCTTTCAATACATAAATAGCTATTTTTCTTTTAAATGTAGCATGTTATCTCAAATATTTAGGCTTTAAGGCGTAAAACAATAATTTAACGGCTTCTTATTTTGAGACTAAAGATTTTTAAGAACGATTTTAGAATCGTAAAACTAATAAATTTAATAAACAGTGAAATTTAAAATATCGCAATATGAGCAACACTTGCACAATTGCACAACATAAAAACTAGATATTTACCTAATCGTTTACATCAACTTATTATTTAATAATTACTATTATTATGGCCTTTTCACTTATTATTAAACACCTTATTAATCACATTCACTTATTATTATAACAACAATATTAATTTAAGGAACAATATGCATATATAAATTAAACATGTTGTCAACAACCTCCGAATAGAATAATAATTTAGATTTATTTTTCAGAGAGAAATAATTATATACCAATACACTTAAATATGCTCGATTTTTTCCAAAGAATTTTCTCAACAAATTCGTTTCGTTTAATAAATATTATTTTATTTTGCTACAAAATGTAAATTACACTCTTTTATTCAGTTGTGTAAGTTTTCATCCTTCATCATTTGAACAAAATTCAAATTTTTGGAATATATTCGTAATAAATACCATTCTTTCGTGTTATAATTGAAAAGTATAATATATATTGATAATTTATTCGTAATATGTATGTAACAATTCGTACATTCAGCAACTCAATCATATTATATACGAATTAATCAGTAAATTTAAAAGCATAAGTACGATTTTGGTTTTGACGATACAAAAAATAAAAATGATTTACGAATTGAGATTCTTACTATTATCGAACGAATTTTAACGCTTTCATTTTTTTTTCCATTTTTTACGTTTATATAATGAATTTTACATAAATATTATGAATTCGAGTTAATGAATGAAATTTGTAAATAAATTGCAGTATATTTTTTTCAGTGTATGAAATCAATTTTACGACATAAATGTCAAGTAAATTAGTGAATCGTATGAATTTTTGAAAACACGTTCAGAGATAAAAGTTGTTTTTATTAGCAAATAACTATAAGGTTTATTCAGATAAACCCAAAAACTGATTTCGAATTGAAAAATTCATACGATTCACTAATTTACTTGACATTTATGTCGTAAAATTGATTTCATATTGATTGGCAACATTCAATAATAACTGCACACGTGACTTAGGATAGTATGGAATATACCTACTAACTTTCGAAAATCACAAATAGTGAGGTTAAGGAAATTAATTATCTCTTTCAATAAAAATTCCTACCTTGTCGGGTTTAAGACGTATAAAATCTATATAATAAAAATACTAACTCTGTAGCCAGTGAAGTATGACAAAAAAGTTTTTCACTAAGAAAAATGAAATTACAACATCGTAATTAAAAATGTTTCTAATGTCGACACCGAGGGGCAGTTGACAGCGTGTCTACCAAAAGATTCAAACTTAGTTGGTACTGATGAGGTTCTAAGTTCGAGTCCCAACCGAAACACGTTCAGAGATAAAAGCTGTTTTTATTAGCAAATAACTATAAGGTTTATTCAGATAAACCCAAAAACTGATTTCGAATTGAAAAATTCATACGATTCACTAATTTACTTGACATTTATGTCGTAAAATTGATTTCATATTGATTGGCAACATTCAATAATAACTGCACACGTGACTTAGGATAGTATGGAATATACCTACTAACTTTCGAAAATCACAAATAGTGAGGTTAAGGAAATTAATTATCTCTTTCAATAAAAATTCCTACCTTGTCGGGTTTAAGACGTATAAAATCTATATAATAAAAATACTAACTCTGTAGCCAGTGAAGTATGACAAAAAAGTTTTTCACTAAGAAAAATGAAATTACAACATCGTAATTAAAAATGTTTCTAATGTCGACACCGAGGGGCAGTTGACAGCGTGTCTACCAAAAGATTCAAACTTAGTTGGTACTGATGAGGTTCTAAGTTCGAGTCCCAACCGAAACACGTTCAGAGATAAAAGTTGTTTTTATTAGCAAATAACTATAAGGTTTATTCAGATAAACCCAAAAACTGATTTCGAATTGAAAAATTCATACGATTCACTAATTTACTTGACATTTATTTCGTAAAATTGATTTCATATTGATTGGCAACATTCAATAATAACTGCACACGTGACTTAGGATAGTATGGAATATACCTACTAACTTTCGAAAATCACAAATAGTGAGGTTAAGGAAATTAATTATCTCTTTCAATAAAAATTCCTACCTTGTCGGGTTTAAGACGTATAAAATCTATATCATAAAAATACTAACTCTGTAGCCAGTGAAGTATGACAAAAAAGTTTTTCACTAAGAAAAATGAAATTACAACATCGTAATTAAAAATGTTTCTAATGTCGACACCGAGGGGCAGTTGACAGCGTGTCTACCAAAAGATTCATACTTAGTTGGTACTGATGAGGTTCTAAGTTCGAGTCCCAACCGAAACACGTTCAGAGATAAAAGTTGTTTTTATTAGCAAATAACTATAAGGTTTATTCAGATAAACCCAAAAACTGATTTCGAATTGAAAAATTCATACGATTCACTAATTTACTTGACATTTATTTCGTAAAATTGATTTCATATTGATTGGCAACATTCAATAATAACTGCACACGTGACTTAGGATAGTATGGAATATACCTACTAACTTTCGAAAATCACAAATAGTGAGGTTAAGGAAATTAATTATCTCTTTCAATAAAAATTCCTACCTTGTCGGGTTTAAGACGTATAAAATCTATATAATAAAAATACTAACTCTGTAGCCAGTGAAGTATGACAAAAAAGTTTTTCACTAAGAAAAATGAAATTACAACATCGTAATTAAAAATGTTTCTAATGTCGACACCGAGGGGCAGTTGACAGCGTGTCTACCAAAAGATTCAAACTTAGTTGGTACTGATGAGGTTCTAAGTTCGAGTCCCAGCCGAAACACGTTCAGAGATAAAAGTTGTTTTTATTAGCAAATAACTATAAGGTTTATTCAGATAAACCCAAAAACTGATTTCGAATTGAAAAATTCATACGATTCACTAATTTACTTGACATTTATGTCGTAAAATTGATTTCATATTGATTGGCAACATTCAATAATACCTGCACACGTGACTTAGGATAGTATGGAATATACCTACTAACTTTCGAAAATCACAAATAGTGAGGTTAAGGAAATTAATTATCTCTTTCAATAAAAATTCCTACCTTGTCGGGTTTAAGACGTATAAAATCTATATAATAAATATATATATATATATATATATATATATATATATATATATATATATATATATATATATATATATATATATATATATATATATATATATATATATATATATATATATATATATATATATATATATATATATATATATATATATATATATATATATATATATATATATATATATATATATATATAAACGATATGAGATATAACGAAAACGACCGGCACTTTCACGGTCGCATTTGTTCAGGTAGATCAAAAAAAATGTCTGTACTTGTGTGTTATAATAATATCTTGGACAAGTTCGTGAATCAGCAAAATCCGACACGTGGTTAAGAAACTATGGGCTTTTTTCTGAAAAAACTTGATTTTTTAAAACCGTTATAACGGCCGTTTGGATACTAATATTTAAAAAAATTAACAAATTTAGAATCTTTAGAATCTTTTTTCTCAATTTGTTTTAAAAATAGACCTCTGCAGTTAGAGCTTCCTGAGTGAGCGGCTCCAACAAAAAAGTTTGCAAAAAAAATTTTTTTTTGAAACAACTGGCACTCTCACGGTCGCATTTGTAAAGCCAGATCAAAAAACTGACACATGGTTAAGGAACTAGAGGCTTTATACTAGAAAAAAAGTGGCTTTTTTAATCTGTTATAACGGCTGTTTGAATACTAATATTTTTTAAATCTTCATAAATTTAGACTCTGTGGAAACATTTTAATCCGTTTCTTATAAATATAAACCTCTGCAGTTAGAGGTTTTTGACTTGTTGGCTTCAACAAAAAAGGTTGCAACAATCCCCAACTACAATTTCCAAAAACCTTATAACAGTCAATGTCAACCTTATAACAGTCAAAAAAATAAAAGATTTGAATATGATATAGGTAGTAGGTTTGTATAGTAGGTTTGTATAGTAGGTTAGTATAGTAGGTTTGTGTCATAAATTGTCACACACATGTTCTGTGGTAGATTTGATATTTGTTTGTTGCAAAATTGGATAGATATAATTTTGCTTATAGGTAGCTAATTTTCTTTTTAAAATTTGTTCGATATCTGTTTGAAATTAGTTTGTTTTGTTTAAACTAATTTGATACATCAGATTCTACTGGCACACAAAACTGTCTGATCTCGAAATCTACCTATTTCTAGCGGATATACGTGCCGCTTGGACTTTTTTTAAATATCAACTAGATGTGGTTCAAAAACAAATGCTAATTTCATTGTAAGAGTATGAACTACAAAACCAGAAAATCGTTGCGTTTATTTTTTAATTAATGAGTCGAAAACAGTTATGTAACCTTGAAATATGAAACTATCAAGTTGCTGTTCATTTAATTTTTTTGTTTATTGCAGAAAATGTTCCTATAAGAAAAAAAAAGTCGGACAAGTGCGAATAAAATTCGCTCGCCAAGGGTTCCGTGAATGTAAAAGAACACAATATCAAAAATAAATGACATAAAGTGATGTTGTAAAGTCTTTATATCGCAAGACTATGGACGCATAACAGAATAAATGTTTAATCGTAAACGTCAATAGTAAATGTCAATCACATCTACATTGATCAAAAATGTTACTTGAGGTTAAATCTTATCCATAGCTGTTTATGTTAGCTAAAGAAAGATTTAACCAGTATTTCAATGGTCTAAATTGGGAATATTTGTTCTATAAATCAGCGTCGAAATCAGTGGCGTCATTTCACCAAAATCTTGGGGGGGGCGAGAATTTAAATGACATAAAAAAATTTTTTTCGTAAAACATAACATACACATTTTTATACACACATATATTTAAAAGCATTTAAATGCATGGACTAAGAAATAAAAATAAAATGATTTTGAGCTACCTCGGTTACTCTGCTAGATCTTTGTCTTCTGTTGTTGTTTCATTGAAGCGAATGTCGCAAAGTTCTGCAAAATCCCTTTATTTGTTAAAAATAATTTTAAATTTAGTATCATCTCTGCATTGTTTAAGCATCAAGAAAGTAGTTTTAATTAAAGCGCTTGTTTTAGAAATTATTATATCTTTGCTTTGTAACTGTTCAGAGAGTGAATTTGTAAACGACAGCAGATCGTGCAGCATAAAAAAAAGGATGGTTTTTCTATACGATCCCAGGCATCCCGAGATTTAAAATTTATGAGTCACGTAGTCCCAGGATCCATAAAACACCACGGGATTGCAATCTCTACGTGACTCCTCTTATGTCGAATCGTTTTTTTGTTTGTTTGTTTTCCTTTATTTGTCTCAGAGAGAAAGAGTTATGTCTACCCTAAACTGACCAGAGCCAAATCGTTAAAATGTGGGACAAAATGCAAACATTCTTCCAAATACTAGCTAATTAGAATTTCTATTGCGAGAAAGTGGGACGGTGAAAACGTTCTAACTAGATTGTGCATAAATTTACTATTTAATGCTTTCCTTTACTATTTGTTTACTATTTAATTCTACAAAAAATTATTTTATTTTAATTGGACATTTTTCAACCGTTAGGAAACGTGCTTACAGTGGTTCGTACATTTTCAAAATTCTTTCTAGTGCTGGCATTACCGCCAGCCAGCGAGTTTCACTGTATCCAATAAGTTGGTTATGTTTGACATTGCTTTTGCCGCAGAACTCCTTCAACTTAAACCAGTAAAGACAGTAAAATATCCAAATTTTTTTAACCCTGCCATTTAAATCAGCAGCACTTCTTATTGCGTTATTTAGAATACGAGCTGCGAATCCAATACCCAATACATTCTGGTTCAAATTCGCGTTTAGCTTGCTTTTAAATTTTCACCCCTTGACGTGACACCACTAAAATTGGTGTTGGTGTTATCAGCGCGAATTGCAACTAGCTTTTTGTCAATGTTAAATAACAACAAGAAAACAAAATAACAACAAAACTTGTTCAAGCTACTGGAGCTGACGGCTTATAGCAACGCTTTTTTATGTTTATCTGTAACTATATGTCTTTTAATTCATAATGTCCACTGTTAGTTTGCCAATTCACTCCGACTGGTAATACAATAAACCTTTGCGTCGTTATATTTTGATTTTTTTATAAAAGGATAGTCCAATTCAATATCGTATGAGAATTTACGTAAACGTTTTCTATCCATCTTGATTTGCAGGAGAACTTTTTAAATATAATTTTAAAAATTAGCAAAAATTTACCTTCTATAGTAGCTTAAAACTTTTGTTACACAAGTAAAGACTGCAAAACAATTGAAACAATTTATTTTAATTTTACTAAATAATTAATATCTTTTCTGTATTCTGTAAGTATAAGAGGTATATAGTATACCTCTCGTTCGATCTTTTGCAAATCTATACCATTTATCAAGTTTTTATGCTGTTTACTTTGTTTGTTCTTTATTGAGAAAAAAAATTAGAAATTAGAAAGTAATAATTTTACTTTTGAGCTACCTAGTTAAAGTGTGTTTAAACAGAGTTTGAAACGCTACTTATATCACTCTTTTACTTTGTTCTTTCAGAGTGTGTAGCTTAAAAAAAAAAAAACACTCCCACACAAAGGAGTGAAAATAGTAAAATATCATTCTTGCTACTAAATTGAAATAAATATTTTCTTTCAAATACTCAAAACTTTTATTTTTGCTTCAAATTTGATGCTTTCCAACGTAAAATGCTTCGAATGATTCGTTCAATTATTCATGTATTGTTAGAAAAATGAATATAAAGGATGACTAATTTTGTTCTTTTGCAAATCGAATAAAAGAACAGGAAAATGTAATCTGCTCCAAAGGAGTAAAATCGAAAAAACCAAAATTTTACTCTTACGAGTAAGAACGATATTCAAATTATGAACATTTTAATTTTTGAATATTATTTCAAAGGATTGAAATGAGTGCTCGAATAAAGTAAAATTGTAAACTCTGGTTTGAAAATTTAAAGGTTTATGAATTTATACGGAAAACTGCGTCTTTTTAAGTAAAATATTTTGTATTTTATTTTTCATAATATACTTTCGATCTCTCGTATATACACCGGGGAGATGTTTCTATAAACAAAGAAACCTTTTCGCTGAGATAGATGTGTTAGACATCAATAGATATTTGCAAAATAAAATGTAAATTATTGAAGTGAAAAAAACTGAGTTTAGTATTTCTATGAAAATTATAGTTAAAACACTATTTAGTAATAAAAATATTGCACTGGTTCTCTCAATATAGTTAAATCAACATATACATAACATCATACAAACTGCAAGAAAAAACTGTGGAGCCATTGCTTTGACTAAGATATTGCGCAAACTGTACGTAGGTAGATATAAGGTTTTTTGATTATTTCGATAATGCGGGCAAATGTGGTAGTAATATTTGTTTCGTGGGACGCTTCGTGGGACAAGTTTCTCCGTGGGACAACGCAACGAAATGTGGGACATTTCCACGCAGCGTGGGACGTCTGGGCAGTTTACTACCCATAAACGTGCGTGAATTTTTCATTTGATTCAAAATTGTACAACCAAATTGTAGAAAAACCTACCACAAAAAAAAATAGTTTCTCCCTCCCTGTATAAAAAAAATGAACAAAGATTGACGTTTAGGATACGTTTTAGATTTTATTATAACCAACCAAACATACAATTTTTGCTATTTTATGAATTAAAAATTATAGTCCATATAGCGAAAAGAATTTGTCAGCAAGTTTTCATAACATATTTTGAAAATATTTACATAACTTAATTTGTTCGTGTCGTTAGAAAATATTGCTTGTCCATTATAAAACATTCACTATTATAAAATCACTGGAAATAATCCGCAATAAATTTAAATTACTCCCGTAATTATTTTCATTCATTTTATGAAAATTAGCACAGCTATCAAGAAAACTTTTGATATGTTATAGGATTTTTACACGTAAAATCCTATACATTTAGAATTGTTTTTAATTTATTGTTTTTAAAAAAGCTGTAAAGTTTGTACAATATGATATAGATAAAAAACAGGGCCAAACAGTCAGGGTTCTCAAAATATGTGGGGCATGGAGGGATCAGTTTTGATTGTTTTTTTAGTTTTGATCTACGGGTGTGACAAACCCGCGTAATCCAGTCCCTGCTATTGACATACGAGCTAACGTGAGATATCACATACCACTGGCAATAGCAGTGAGATATCACTAGCCAAGGTGACATCTTAGGGGTGGTGGCGGATGAACTGTATTCAGTCAACGTTAGCAACCCTCAATCTTGGCTGTGAAATAATCCTTGATGATGAGACGCCATTGCTTCCTTGAAGAAACGAGCCTTCATATAACTATATGTGGGCTTTAATCATTAAGAAAGACGGTGCGTCAAAGGCTCAAGGAATAGGCAACCGGCTGGATTATTGGCAACTACATTTTTGTTTTGATTCAGCAAATTTTTGCCAAAATTTGCTATTTACTTTTTAATCTACTTTTATTTTCTGTATTCTATCATAAAATATTGGCCTACGTCATATTTTGTCAGTGATAGGATTTTTTGTTTAGTTATCCATTCTTTAACAAAAAATATAAAAAAATAAAACAAAGGAAGATTTACGTCCATCAACACCTTCAAACGTATGTTGTTGTAGGACCTTGGTCTTAAAAGGTTTTTAAGTGTTATTGTGACACATATTGTAATTCCTACTACACAACACATTTTATTAAAAAAAAATAATTAGGTTGTGTTCTCCTGCATGTATTTACTTTTAAGTTTATATAAATTACCAATGGCCAATAACAATTGAAATTTGAATGTTAAATACTGCACTATAAACTCTCGAGGAGCCCTATACTAATGAAATATTTTGTTTCCTCTGGCTCAGACACGAATATCTTATAAACAAAACACAATCGTTCTTCTAAAAGCGGTAATGCCGCGCACCTTATAGTACGATAGAATTTTGTCAAAATACGCACCCAAGGCGTTTTTGGAACAACGATCGTGTTTTGTTTATAAAACTGATTTCATTAGAAGATTAGAAGCAATACGACCGCCTTTCGTATCGGCGGTGCTCTAGTCCTTGATACAAAGAACGATAACGGTTTGAAAATTGCGGTGAACTGTACGTTAGTCAGGCCAAAATAATATGTAACGTAATAATTATATTATCAGATATATTTCAATTAATAGTATGCGATAAAATTGGTATATTAGTTAAGTAAATCTTCTAAAAATTAGACGAATTTACAAAATAACCGTGCATTGAAATTATTATAGTGTATAATTCTACCACGATTGGATGGTTTTATTGAATCGATGTATTGAATTATTGATAGTATCAGATCCTTGGGGGGGGGCCAATGCCCCCCCCAGCCCTACCCAATTGACGCCCCTGGTCGAAATATAGGGTGGTATACATACACTTAAAATAGCACTTTTTTTCATCAATAACTAAAAAACTGTGCATCGCAGAATTCTAAAAAATGTTGCAATGTTTCTTAAATTAAGTGTTCTTTCAAATGACACTCCACTCGTTTGATTCCAAAAAAGTTTTTATTTGTACTCCCCACACCCATCCCCTAAACACACAGAAATATAATTATTTGAGAGTTCGCTATAATTTTCGTTCAAAATATAGCAAACTTCCTGTCTCTATGAATTTTTTCAATTTTTTCTGTCTATCAGTGTCGAAACGTAGGGGGGGGGGGAACGGTCTGGAATTTACACATTTTTTAGAATAACTCAAAAACTGAGTACTGCAAAATTCTAAAAACTATTTCAATGTTTTTGAAATTCGGTGCTCTTTCAAATGACTCCCTAGTCCCTACTCGCTTGGGTCAAAAAAAGTTTTTTTTTACCCCCCCTTACACCCATCCCCTAAACACACAGAAATATAATTATTTGAGAGTTCGCTATAATTTTCGTTCAAAATATAGCAAACTTCCTGTCTCTATGAATTTTTTCTGTCAATCAGTGTCGAAACGTAGGGGGGGGGAACGGTCTGGAATTTGCATATTTTTAAGAATAACTCAAAAACGGTGTACCGGAAAATTCTAAAAAAAATTTCAATGTTTTTGAAATTCGGTGCTCTTTCAAATGACACCCCACTCGTTTGGGTCAAAAAAGTTTTTTTCACCCTTCCCCACCCCAATCCCTTAAAAACACAAAAATATAATTATTTGAGAGTTCGCTATATTTTTCGTTCAGAGTTTATCAAGCTTCCTGTCTCTGTAAATTTTTTCAAATTTTTCTGTTAACTAGGCCCGAAATGCAAGGGGGGACCAACTTTTTGTGTCACTTTATTGATAATAATTCAAAAACTATGCATTGCAAAATTCTAAAAAAATGGCAATATTTCTAAAATCAAGTGCTCTTTCAAATGACACCTCACATGGCCTGGTTTTAAATTATGTTTTTACCCCTTATCATTCCCACCCCTTTAATAAATATAGTTACAAGTATCTGCCACTTTTCTTTATTTTTCATTAAAAACCTACTCAATTTCCTATCATTCCAAATATATTTTAAGATTTTTCGATGAAGTAGGGTCGGAGTTAATCGGGGCAATAAAACATCTCGAAAACGTCATTTTTCAAAATTATACCAAAAATGGTGAGGTGTAAAATTCGAAAATTTATTTTTAAATAATGCTGAAATGAAGCCCTTTCATATGATACCCTACTCGTCTCGCTAAAACAATGTATGTTTTCAAAGGCTTTACATCGTACCTCCTTAAAACAAACGAACACAATTTTATTTATTTTTTAGCCCGCCATCTTGTGTGGATATGTTAGTTTTATAAGCACCTCAAATTTTAAGTTCATCGGATTAATGGTTCACGAGATAATCGAAATAGTGTGAAAAAGCACGTTGTACTCTCACCAATAGTGTTCCGTATAAAAAACGGAACCTTAAAAACAATGTTTCGAAATTGGCGATGTCGTGTTGCATTTTCTTGGATAAAATTTACAAGTACAATAATAATTTGTCTCTATATATAGTATTACTTAATGTAGTAGATTAAGCACAAAGATTTTGTTAGTGCAATAAACAATGAAAGGAAATTACTGTTTGTAAATTTAAATTGCGTTTTTTAACAATGAAACAAATCCTTCTTTTTTGCCTTCTCATGGCAGATGCACCACACACTCACCAGATTATCCAGATTTAGTCTTGCTTCACAAAAAATTTGGTGAAAATTATCATGGATATCTATTCCACGTGTTCTTCCAGTAAGCGTGCCAATACCGAGTACTCCCTGATAACATTGAAAATCTTCAGAATCTTCAAATCTTCAAAATCTTCAAATCTTCAACACGAATAAAATAAAATATCTCAGCCGAGTCAGTTTTATCAGTACGAAAAATATACAACCTTTTTTAGAATAATTGTACGGAGCGGTTCTGTGACATTGTAAGCTTATTCGTGTTGTTTATCACTAAAATCCATTCTTGAAAGAGGTAGTTGTTTATATTTTTCAACATTCTCAGGATCTAAGCATCCAACTGCTACAACAATGTATTATTCTGAGCGTTTATTCCACACATAATACTATATTTTGGTATTAACACCCAATGTATCGATAATTTATTAGTAAAAATAGTATATTATTTAACTAGGAGCTAAAGTTCTACTTTTTGTGTTGCGGCTTTTGGCGGCCAACCGTAGAGAGGCCGAAAATTATAGACAAAACACAAAAAGTCACTTTAACACCGAATTAAATATACTATTTTTTCGGCAAACGTTTAAATTTTTTATAAATATGAAATTATTACATCGAAATTATTTATTCTATCGTCATAGTTACATCCAAAAAAGTATAAAGAACATTTAAATTTGTATAAATTATATAAAAAATAAAATTTTTATCAAAGCTAGCTTTCAATTTAAAATTTCATAATCCAATCAAAATATTTTTTATTTTTTCTTGTACAATTTGTTAAAAAATACACGTTTAAATTTGTTTAAAAATATAAAATTAATGCATCAAATTTTTTATAAATATGTTTTCGGTAATAAATTTCCCGAAATTAATTTTTATTGATTTTAATTCATTAAAATGAACTGAAATGCATTTTGTTTTGAGCAAATTAATAATATCTTGTTATTTTACTTTACTGCCGCCGTAAAAATATGAAAATTACTTTACTGCCGCCGTAAAAATATGAAAATTACTTTACAGCTGCCGTAAAAATATGAAAGTTACTTTACAGCCGCCGGCAGATGAAATAAAAATGGCATTACTTTTGCAGCCGCCGGCTAAAAAGTAAGACTTTAGCTACTCCCCAGCGGCAGTAAAGTTAAACTGTACTGCCGTTTGCCGAAAAACTATTATTCTATGATAGCAGATGAAAAGTCTATTTTCCTGCAGGCTTAATCTCCTGTGAAAAGGGTTTTTCCCACTAGTGTAAAATCATTTTCGCTAAATAACAAATTGTAGTTGCTATGGTATTTTCATGTAACTTTACAAAAATTTTAAATCACAGTAACCATTAAAAAAGATATGAATTTTGAATGTTATGTTGTTGATTTCTAATTTAATAATTTATAATGAATATCGTTTATTATTTATTTACCACAGCAGAAAAAATTGCAATTTCCTACGCGAGATGATAACATTTTACGTTCGTTAAATTGTCCCACTCGATACTTACGCGTCTCGCTATCAACTTCTCACACACGAAAAAGGAGTGTTTTCATCTCTTGTAGCAAAATGTACTATATTCTTTTAAACTATCAGCGATATAAACGTACATAGAATTAATGGGTTCTTGTTACCTCACTATTTTTAAACCGAAATTACGAAAAATTCGACTACTGAACTAGACAAAATATTTTCGAAAAAAGGATTAAATATTTAAAAAAAAATACAATTTTACAAAAAAAAATGGTTTGAATTTTCTATAAAATTCAAAATATGTGATAAGGCCGCAAAGAAAATCTCAAAAGGCCGCAAGTTCCACACCCCTGGGTTAACAATATATTTTGTTGTCATAGCTACGTCCAAAAAAGTAAAAAGCATTTGTATTTCTTTAAGTTCTACAAAAAATATAAATTTTTATCAAAGCAACCTTTCAATTCAAAATATCATAATCCAATCAAAATTTTTATTATTTTTTGTTGTCACAGTTACGATTTGTTTGAAAATAATAACAAATATTTTGGTCAAAGGTTGCTTTTTCAACATATTTTTATTTCAAAATTTATCAAAATTTTTAATTTTGATTTAGTAAAACATTTTTTGAAATATTTTGTTTGCGGTGAATAAAAAATAATATATGCTGCACGGACGTAAGCCTTTTTAAACTTAATGTGGCTGCAAACTCCACATACGTCCAAAAACCTTAGCGTTACGTCCTTGCATCATAATGTACTATTCTTTGATATCTTGTTTTTGTTTAATTGTTTGTGCTGCTCAGAAATTATCGTGATTCAATTGTATAACATTTCGCGGCATGGTTACGTGAAATATTTACCTTAACTTTGTTATGTTCTAAAGGCTGAATTTTGGGCATGGTTAAATTTAACTAACTATGCCCGACAAACATAATGTGTATGTATTAAGGGACGAGTATATGCACACTTTTCTATTTCACACACAAAATAAGTCAAACATCAAAAATATTTGATGTATGACTTTTGTGACTAGGATCTTCTAATACGCTATGAATCTTTCCTATACTAATATTTTTAGTTGCATCATTACGACAAATGAAGATAGCGGTCATATTTTAAGTTGTAAATTGAAAATCTATGTGTGTGATTGCATTTGTAAATGAAGCGTTCATGGTTCGCCATTTTTTTAACGATACAATTTAAATGAAAACAAATCAAAAGATTTAAATATTTGACACATATAAAAAAAATATTAATTTTTCATAATTTTTTTAATATTATAAAAAACAAATTTAAATATCAATGACATGAAAAAGGCAAAACAAAATTATAAAAAATATAATTTTTGAAATCACTAAAATTAATTATTCAAAATGTCCGTTCGGTTTTTGTTTTTGTTTTCATTAGTTTCAGATCGAATTTGAAATATTTCATATTTTAGATCGAAAACGAAACTATAGTATTTTAGAAAATCCATTTTACAAAATGTAAACAATTTTTTTCAATTTAGCATTCTCTAATTCTATATTATACTATCATTTAAATTTCGTTTCGCTTCATTTTTTATTATTCCCTAAATTTTTATTAGATATTTGATATTGGATACGCTTTCTGATATTATTTCAAATCGCAATTAAGGTTTTCAATGAAATTAAGACACAAATAGCAAGATACCGATTTTTTAAAAATATGTATGATTTTATAAAAATATGTTATGTATGTAATTAAAAATATCTTATTCGCAGTCTTTGGTTTTCATTTATATACAATATACATAATTTTATTATTTTGGGAAAGAGGTGCGAGAATATTGTTTCGAAATTTTAGGGGTGTCGGTAGCTAAAAAGTTAAAGAACTACTGTGCTAAGACGTTTAACGACATATGTACGGTATGGTGCACATCATGGCATGATGTGTTATGCACAATTTCCTGCACATGAATTTTGTATCATGCATAATTAACGCACATTTCATGCATTTCTCAAAATCGTTTTACGGGATACCTTCAATATGAAAAGGTATTTTTCACTTATACAATGCTGTTAAAATTATTAGGTACAAGCTTCGTATTGATTTTCCTACCATTTCAAAACAAAATCCACTAACATATTAAAAGTAAAAAGCCTTTCTTACCGAAACCATAGTCTAATTATAACAAACATATTATAAAATTCAATCTTACGAGTTGTAAGCCAAGTATTTTATTTCTATAGTATTTTAAATTTCAGGTTCTTCAATTCTAAAACTTTTCATCGGTTTGTTCTTTTTTGATAAAATTTCGTTTAACCTCAATAAAATTATCACTGATTACTCTAAGCAAGATTCGGTATTTTTTTAGAGAAATTAATAAACAAAACAAAAAATGAGCTAAACACTCATAGAGTCATAATGCATTTACGATGTAGTAAGACAAAATGAGCAGATATTTGCGAACTAACTATCTTCATTTAACAAAAATGATTGAGTTTCCTGCTAGAATGTGAGATGAAATTTCTTATGACAACAATTTGTTCTACCACGTATTGACACGCAAAATAAATATACAACACTAACAAAAGCTGAACCACCTCTGGGATATGACCATTTATTAGTATCAGTAATATTAAAATTTACATCGCCCAATTCCAAAAAAATCTAATACTCGTTGCATTAAAAAACACGTTGACTTGAGAGAGGCTTGACCGAGTGCAAAAATATTGGGAAAGATCTGGTTGTGTAAATCAAGCACTAAAACAGCAACACTAAGAGTATTTGAATTAATAATGGAGTGCAATGGTTCGATCCAAATCAACTAATCACTTAAAACAAAATTATTGGCCGAACGTAATTTATTTTTTATTTTTTATTTTTTATTATTTTGTTTTTCCTCAATTTACCCCGTTTGATTGAATATAATTTTTATTATTAAATCTATATATTTCGGATTTTATTATTAAATCTATATATCTTCAGGATTATTAATAAAAATAATAAAAAATTATATCACAATAAGAAAATAAAGTTTTTGACATAAATTATATAAACAAAAAACGATATACAATTTAACATGAGTTACTATGTTATAATTAACTTAAAAAATGGTAATCAAGTGAAAAGCTTAAAGTTACTTTAAATTTTAGAACAATCGGATTAAATTAAAATAATTATTCGAAAAATCCTTCTTATCACTTTTAAAATTACAAATTGTTTCCTCATTTTTTATGATTTGGCACACCTCGTGTATCTGTAATTTAGTTTTATTTCTTTCCTTAAAAATATTTCGACATAGCCATATAAACTTTTGGAATGATAATTTAAAAATAATTTATAACATACTTCGTACTAATAACTACCCTAAAAGTTTAATTGATAAAATGATTAGTCAGGTTCGTAATACTAATTTAAATCAATTGGGTCATAGTTACAATTATCTATCACTTGATCAAACAGCTAATAATATGGTATCAAATAATGAAAATTTAAATAAATATGCATCATTAACTTATGTTCCGGGTCTAAGCGAAACACTTTCTCGCTCTTGTTCACAGTTTGTTCCTAATATTAAAATGGCTATGAGGCCTAAAAATAAAAATAGTTATAGTTTTACAAATTCAAAATCAAAAATACCTAAAGAACAACATAGTGGTGTTGTTTATAAGGTTGATTGTAATAACTGTAACACAACATATATTGGTGAAACAATTCAAAAATTAGGTGTTCGTATGGATCAACATAAATATGATTCTAAAAAAACTTCAGTTACTAATAATTGTTCTGCACTTGCTAAACATTCTATAGAAAATAAACATGAATTTAAATTCGATGATGTTCAAATTTTGGCTAAGGAAAGAAATAAAACTAAATTACAGATACACGAGGTGTGCCAAATCATAAAAAATGAGGAAACAATTTGTAATTTTAAAAGTGATAAGAAGGATTTTTCGAATAATTATTTTAATTTAATCCGATTGTTCTAAAATTTAAAGTAACTTTAAGCTTTTCACTTGATTACCATTTTTTAAGTTAATTATAACATAGTAACTCATGTTAAATTGTATATCGTTTTTTGTTTATATAATTTATGTCAAAAACTTTATTTTCTTATTGTGATATAATTTTTTATTATTTTTATTAATAATCCTGAAGATGGGCCTAGCCCGAAATATATAGATTTAATAATAAAAATTATATTCAATCAAACGGGGTAAATTGAGGAAAAACAAAATAATAAAATATAAAATTTTAAACCCGGCTAAACAAGTTTATAATATGAATAGTAATTTATTTTAACTGTTATATCAGTTCAGAGCATTCAGTTTAGGTCAAGTAAAGCATTTGACTTTTAATTTTATCATTACTTGTAAATTACAATCTTATCATTAGGCGACCGACGGAAATACAATTCGACGGGTTTATTCATTAATCAAAACCAAAAAAAAATTTACAAATGTCTAACACACGAAACTTTTTGACAAAACTGTAATTTTTTTTCTTAAAATTCAAAATAATTTGTAACATAAATAAATCTGTGGTTTTAATTTATTTCAATTTACAATATTTTGGGTAAACTTACAAAAAATTTGTATGTTGTATCCCGGGTAAGAAAAAGCGAAAGGGCCAAGCCCGCACCCCAGATTTTAGGGATTGGGCCAGGCTTAACATTTCCAAACGGCCCCAGCTTGGACCAGATTTGCACTGATGGCCTGGAGCTAAGTCTGGCCAACCAGACTTAAGTCGAGTCTGGAAAACCAGGCTTGGGCCAAGTCTGGCAAATAAGTCTTGGGCCAGGTGTACCAAACCAATTTTATTTCCAGACCTCCTTTAAAAGTGTGGAAAGAGGTTGTGGAAATAGTAACATACATATAAAAATAAAGATAAACAAAACATGGCTTGCACATCTTTACAATGCATTATAGACTGGTTAATAACGCATAATTATAATAAAATGAATCTTGGTTAAGTCTATACACATTTATAACTGGCCAAGACTAAAAGCAAAGTTAACCAGCCGAGGTTTGGCTCGAGAATACAGGCCCGGGATTGATTCGTTGTTTAATATTGGTTATATTGTACAAACACCACTAATTATAAAGAAATTGCAATTCGGTCTATTATTGTTTAGATATTTAAAAACCATTATTTCTATTATTTGATAGAATATTTGAAAGAGACGTCTTTGTAACACATTTATGGAAAAAATATATGAAGTGTCATTATGATACTATTTCATTACATTATTTAGTATTTCTCTTAAACTTTCCAATGCATTTGGCAAAGTGTTGGTTCTTCTCAGTTTTCTCCACAGATTTTGCTTCTAAGAAATTGAAAAAAATTTGCATCGCTATTTAAAACAGTAATAGCCTAGCACTATCGTACCCCCCATATTTGTCTAAATCCTTCCCTTTTGTAGTTGACTTCTTACACCTGGGTATACAAAGTGTATAAATGACGAATAATTTCAAGCAAACTTTCTTAAATGAATACATATCTACCAAATGCATATACATACTACAATTGATTCAAAACTACTTCAAAATCAAAAAAAATAATGTTTACCTGAACCTCTAACACAGAAGTCATATCCACATAAGCTAAGGCCATTTTGACGTGTTCTGTTTGGTTTCTTCAAATGCAATAATTACATTTTAATATTTGTATAAACTTTAAACACTAAAACTATTAAATCATATTTCACTTTAACTACAGTTAAATTGAAATTTAGCAGAAACTATAATTAAACTATAATTATAATTATTTTTTCCTACTCATTTAACTATTATTTAATGATTCGTTTCGGCTTAATTAACAAAAAAAAATAATTAAAATTTTTTGTTTGTTTTGATATTTTGAAAAGGTAATGAATGCTCCTGTTCAATTATTTATGGAACAGACTGTTAAATATAATTTAAATAGATTACAAACATATCATAATTGATCAAAGAATTTAAATTTTTTTTTGCTTTTCTGCATGACTATCTTATTTCTTCTAAGTTGTCTTATTTTTTAATGTATTAATCTCGTTTAGTACAAAAAATAATTCTACGATTTCTTATTTCTTATTAATATACATATTTAAACTTTCAATCTGAGATAAAACATTATTACAAAGATTGATAGATAAGATAAAATAGTTGGGTTTCTTTTCTGGTTCAGATTCTACGCTACGCTATATCTTATACGAATTAGAAAAAGTAGGTTTAAAATTGGTTTGATGTCTATAAAGTTGAAAGAAAAGTGCGTCTGTGTTTTTATGATGTTGTTTATTTTTAATCGCTTCTGGATTTTACATGATAGATTAACAGTTTAAGACTTTGTTGAGAGCTAAAACAAGTTCGTCTAGTATTCGAAAAAATGAAAATTCTTAGTTCATAAAATGAAAGACATCTAAACTGAAAAAAAAGTAAATAGATCAACTTTTAAAATTTTCAACTGCCCGATAAAAAGGCTTGAAAAGAAAATTGATTCGGATACAGAATCTATATCAGATTTTTGTCGGGCAGTCTTCATTTTATATTAGAAGTTTAAATTAATATTCAGTACCATTCTACCAATAGCCTCATAGGACACAGTTTCATTGAATTAAGGAACCAACTCTGAAGAAAATAACATTAAATTATACGGTAGTACTTTGTTCACTAGTGCAAAGGTGTGAATTATTTTTGGATAGGAAATGCTCAGAGATAACCAACCTAAGAAAAGTTATAAGAAATTCACACCTAAATCGTTTTATATTAGTCTTTTTCAAAAAATCAGTACCATACGCTAGTAAATCAGCGCAGACTCTCTCAGTATAGATGAGTATATAGATCGGTATAGATCAGCTGAGTGAAACTATCAGTTGAGCAGTGTTTGTACATTATTTCAAGCTACGTCACTCTTGATAGAGTTGAGGGATTGGTAGTTAACATATGATTATACATTTAACAAAAAAATAAGAGAGACAGATCAATTTACTAAACCAGAATCTTTTTGTGGACCCTATATGGTAGGTATCTTAGTCTGAATAAAAAAATGATGCCTTACTGCATATTCAACAAAACCCGCCTTTCCAATCTCAATTCCTAATAACTGGTCAAACAAGGCTAGATATGGCGTAAATCGGTTTGTATATGGGCTGAAGTCAGCATTTTAGGTTGACTAAAAAATTAAATCTAATGGCTGTGTTGGTAGTCACATGTGACAGTTTTGTGGCTGGACAGATTCGAGATTTCATTAGACGAAGATGTTAAGTATTTTGTTGAACTAACGTTTTCTAAATTAAAAGTTCTATACGCCACTACGGTAAAATCGCAAAACTTATTTCTCAGGGGTTTTCTGTTACCTTTTAGATCACTTAAATGTTAACAGAAGACTCTTCCGGGATGGCAAAGATTATTCAGATGATTTAACTTCCTTGATAACTCGGATTATACAGCTCCAATGAAATAAATAAAACAGAAATATACAAACGCAACAAGACTAAAGCGTCCTAGAAAACAGAATCCACGATCCTCCGTCCTTCTGTTAAATAGGCTAAATAAGACTATTAGTCTAGTTGCAGGACAAACATCTATCCGTAGTCCCATGAGCTCTTTCGGATACTTACGAATAAAGTAACTGTTATAACCGGTAACTCGAAGTAACTCGTTCATAAGAACGTGTGCAAGAAACATTGACCCAAATAGCCGGCATGATGCAATGTAAACGATCCAAGCTTGTCTGAACCAAACAATTGTTATGTTTAAGTGTAGCTGAAAATAGGGTTACTACTTATCTAGATTGGCGGGTTAAAAAAAAATAATGTTCGGGCTCGAGAGTTTGACTTCAAAAAACCTGGTAGGACGTATTTTGACCTACTTCTATTCTATGAATTGTCTAAAATATCTATCACTTTTTAGTTTGTTTATCGAGTTTTCTATTTATTTTAGCATATTTTGAGAACTTCTACATCTTTCGAATAATATAAATAACCGTAGAATAAAAAATTTTCAGCGATAGCAAGCAAGTGCAGTCCACAAAAGAAGGCTGTCCGATGGCAGTGTAGGTAAAAGTAAAACTTCAACACACCGGTTTTCTAATAAACCAAAAGTCAGACAATATAGGCCCGATATAGAAATAATCGTTTGAATTAAATATTTATGTGAAAATTAGACTATCACACAATAGATTGAATTGTAAAATTAGTGAAGATGGAACACTTTCTAACCTTTATAATAACCATAAGCTCATCCACGTTGCACGTTTCCCGTTGCTCAAGTTGCAACGCTCATTGATGGAGCATCAATGACTCAAATAAAAATTGTAAGTAAATAGAGGGTCATTAAAATATGTCACAATTTAAAAGTTTATGTCTCCTAAAGTAATAAATAATCGTAGAATAACGACAGAAATGCTGTTAGACCGTTTTTGGAGTTTAATTTTTTATTCAACAAATTTTACTTCGTCATACAATTACATAAATTTAAAAAAACACGCACAAATTGACACTTACACAGCAGATGCACTCAAAATCTTGTTTAACCCTTTATCAAACAATCTAAAATAATCACGGTATAAAGCTGATAAACTGATGTAAGTAAGCAACCAAGTCAACCCTCCTAATTTCGTCAGTTCCAGAATGAAAACCATCCACTTTCTTGTAGGTAGAGGATGAACACAAGCCAGTTCAATAGTTTTGAGATTAAAAATATTATTCGTATTCTTAAACTCATGGTTAAAATTTGATGAAATAATTAGCTGCGAACACAAGAGACTTTTGTTCATAGACAAAGTGGAATCAGCCACATTGAAATAAATTCCTAGCTACACTCCATTAATAATAGGAAAAAAAACAAAAATCAGAAAATGTTTTGAATTAAAAGTCAGCATTCGGTATCGTTGCCATCTACCACTCAAATACTAAGCACAAATTGATACCAACTGGCTGATAGTTGTTGATTGATTACTAATTATTTCTATTACGAAAATAAATTCAGACCAGACAACTTTCATATTTACAACTATGTATTAGAAAAAACCACACAATTATTTAACACTTCTACTTTCCAACAGACAGTGTGTACCAGTGATCGCAATTAAGCAAACATGTTGTGTTGAAGATCCAGAGTTTACAAAATCCAAAATCCCTTTATTTTTATTCTAACATTTAAACATTGTTAGTTGTTAGTATTACAAGTATTTAGTATCTGTAGTACCACCAACCCAACTATTGACCAAATTTTTGCAAATTATCAAAACTAAAATAGCAACGAACATATATGTGAATTTTCTCTAAATTAATTTTATTCATATCAAAACCCACAAAATACCAAAATAACACATTTAATCTGATTGAATTAACAAGTATTTTAAATATATTAATCAATTCTCACAATAAAATCACAAAACATATAGAAATCTAATCAATGATTATTGAGACATTTTGTATACGAAAAAAAACACTGTCCATATCTTATTTCTGTCTTATGCCACGCGCGATTTATCTCATCAACTCACGATATTTATTTTTTTTATTTACAGAAATAACGAAACTATAACAAGAAGCACAAAATACAAGGAAAAATCATCTTTTCGTTACGAAAATCTAAAGTAAACTAAATCACAGTAAGTAAAGTAGTAGTAAAAAAAATTTAAAATAATATTTTTCACCAACATTTGCTACTTTACTACACTAGTAACTTTTTTTGTCGGTAGCAAAGTAGCATGAGGAGCAACAAAAATAAATTATATTTATCGTCTTGTGTTATGAGAATTTAATGTTAGAGCGAGAAAGAGTATTGCGAATTCTCCAATCACAAGTTTTTTAATTTTTTTTCGTATTTAGAAAAAGTGATTTGTTTTTTTTTGTTTAAGTAAAAGACATTCTTTATCTCTTTTTGTTTTATTGTGTAGTTGCTGTTTGGTGGGCTAGTAAAAATTTTAGAAAATAATAATTTTCTTCACCCTATTTGTTTAAGTTTTAGTTTAATAAATGTTTTTGATTTTTCCGCTTAAAGTTTAAAGTTTAAATGAATTAAAAAATGTTTGTTCGGCAAAAATATTGCATATGATTTAGGAACGAAGAAACGCATAATAAGATGCAGAGATAACTTAAACAGTTTATTTCGGATATTTTCTTATTTATTGAGTTTTAATTAGTTAATATGTATAAAATGATAAGTTTTTTATAAATACATATCATAAAATCTATGGATGTGGATTTAGAAGCTAGCATCTTCCGAACATACGTGTCTTAAAATAATTTTTAATATATAATTTTCTCAATAAATAATAAAAAAATAATTTTTGAACTTTTTCGTGAAAATTTTAATTACTACAACAATTAATTAAAAATTTTTCTCCTTTTTTACTTTCACCACAGAAAGGTGAAGGTTCCTTTCTGTGGTGAAAGTAAAAGAGGAGAAAAATTTTTAATTAATTGTTGTAGTATATAATTTTCTCTAAATTAAGAATAGGTCTTACAAGCCCGCCGAATTCGCTATTGTGATTTTATTCGGTTTCACTAGGGCGTGTGTAATTTGTATCTAAAAGCACTGCAACGATAAGTTATACATATAAATATCGACAAGTGTCTAAGACGATGTATCCTTATCTGTTATTATTCTTTAATCAGATATCAAAACAATTTATTTTTTAATTGATAATTCTGCTCATAAATAAAGAAATAAAAACAGTAACCCAAATCTAAGTAATTGTATTTTGTACAACGAGAATGCAGTTTTATAATTTCGTTTTATAAAATTTTTATTAATTTATCATAAAGAGTGTCACTCAAATTAGCAGCTATATACATTTTAAATTCTTAAAGAGAAGAAATTTAGGCTAAAGCTTTGAAAATCATTACCTTCATTTAGGAAATGAATTATATGTGTAATCATCTATGTTTATATTATTGACTGATGGGAAATATTCTTTACGTCTCTTAATGTATATGGTCTGCCTGTTTGAGCAATGTAAAATATATTACATACATCACATTGGATTTTGTAAATCCTAGAGGCGTCTTCCAATGACGCTGGAATTTTTGTATTTAATACAGGTGCTTATGTTGTAATATATTTTGTATAGTTTAATTTTCAATTAAGCTTTTGATGTTATAATCATTAAAATTTTCTAGACTCAATGAAATTGTTCACAATTTATTAATTGATTAAGATTTTACGCTGAAGTGGATGATCAGAATCATTATGAACTGTTCCGTCACTGGTTGATATATTATAAATTCACTGTAATATCTAAGACCTACTTATAGATAGTGTAGTTTTTCACAATTTCAGTTGTGAATTACAAATTTTCTAATTTTTTATTTATATAATCATCGCCTAGAGGATACAACACATGGAGGATGGAGGGGTCACTGAGGCATGGAGGTATTAGTTTTTGTTGGTTTGTAATTTTTTTTAAATGTTTGAAAGGGTGTAACAACCTCACGTACTCGAGTCCTTACTATAAGTGACATATAGTGACATATGAATTAACGTGAGAAATTTTGGTTTAAAGTGAATTTGGTTTAAAGTAAAATTTCATTTTCAAAGTGTAAATAAAAAATATACCGGTGGTAAGATCCATCAAATTTAATCAATGTATATCTGTCAGAAGACTATAGATAACGTTTAACAGATTCGAGTACTGTTGGTATTTTATCAAAAAATTTTGTTTGTAATATTTCTATAAAAATTTTGTATAATTTTCCTGTTTTCTAATGAGTGTTTCATCAGCAACGAACAAAAATTAGGACTTCTTAGCTAAATAAAACTCACACATAAGATTAGTATTTGATTTGTAAATTTTAATTTTTGTTGAGTACGGGATCAAAAACGAATGGGATCTTGATGAAACTTTGGTATATGATCCAGGCTCACTTATAAATAGAAGAACTGGATTAATTTCAAAATTGCAGGGATCTCCCGAACACCTTTAAGATTTAATCTTCAATAACTTATAATCATGGATTTCAATCGCATTTTAATATGGTTTATAAGGTTATATAGTACTGTTCCAAATATTTCTGCATACTTTCGGTTTGTCACTTCCGGTTAAAAAGTTTTGTTTAAGTGTTTATCTATACTGTAGCCTACAGTTTCAAACCGATTTTCATGGATACGTTGGTTAAAGAATTCAATCAATATGAGCAATATTTTGTTAACTTTTGAAATGACACTTTAATCAAAGATGCAAATATGTATGACAAGGAGCTGATCAGGTTTTGAATCATACTAAGTGACCAATGCAGAATGCAATTGATAAAAAGGAGCGAAGATATGTCCAATCCAAAAGATATGTCCGAAGATATGTCCGAAGATATGTTACAATCTAAAAGAACTACAAAATCGCCACAGTTTAATGTATGGTAAATATTGCTGCATCTACCTCCGGCATAGATTTAATGGAAAATCAATGAAAAATTTTTTAAACGGATTTGAAACCGATATGTCTGACTACAACGATCGTATCGTGAATTTTGTCTATAAAAAGTACTTTAACAAAACGGCAAAGAAAAAAAGGTGAACGAACCAAATAAAAACTCGTCCAGGTTGAAAACATGATCAATCTTGTTCAATGTAGGTAAGTGTGTTATTAAATTTTTTTAAAATCAACTAATAACAAACTTTTATTTTCAGACTTTCAATATCACTGCAGTTCAAAAAAAAAATTGAAAAAAAAAAAAAATAAAAAATGAAAAAAAAAAAGAAAAAGACAAAAATAAAAAAAAAAAACAAAAAAAGTTGAATAATTTGTTTAAGTATTGTGAAAAGATGATAATTTTCCCATTGAAAGTCTATGGGAACCGTTTTTCGGTGATTAGACATACTACCCTCCGTGGTATGTCTAATTTTCATTATTTTTTTTTTAAACCATCTATGGCTGGATGTCGTCTTACATGCAAAATTTCATTTTGATATCTTTAATAGTTTGGGAGGAGTATGCGGACAATGGAAATGCCGAATCGGGGGAAAATGGAGCTTCGCTCCAATTAAAGAAAGTGGCGGAGGTCCCCTGAGGACCGGTTTTTTGAAAGCTCAATAGCATATGTACCTGACAATTGAACTGGATGAAACTTGGTATGTAAACACGGTTCACAACAGTTCCGCCTTCCAACTTCCGGTTTTTCACTCCCGGTAAACATTTATTTCTGCAATTTTTTGCATTTTTCTCAGTGTCTTAATTCACACTTCAGCCTACAAATTACAATAATTAAGTGATTATGATGAAACTTATGAAAAATGTTTCAATTATTGTATGAAAATAATGAAAATTTATTGCGGAGGGTCCACCATACAACTGCTGACTTTTCTCACTTTGTTCTTAAAGTTTGTTGGGAGCATATAGACTTCGTACATTAACCAATTTTGATGACACTTTGACAAAAGATGGATATTTAAACGAAAAATAGCTGATTAGTTTTTGGACGATATTGGCATAAGTGATGGTGGGCCTCCCGAACAACTGTTTATTTGAAACTGCAGAAACATCAGTTCCCTATAATTGATTTTAATTAAGCTTGGTATGTATGCGCTTAAAGTATGATTTGTTACAGTTCTGCATTCTAACTTCCGGTTGCCTCTTCAGGTAAAAATTTATTTTTACTTTTTATATTCGTACAACAGGATTTATATCTGTGGGGATACTACAGCTTTTTTAATGTTTTTATAATTATGTAGAAACAATAACTAAACACGAAATCTATAAAATCAGTTAGCCATTTATTGAAGTATTTTATGGATATTAGCTGACCATATATCCAGAACATTTTGTGTCCAGAGCTGTGGTGAAGTTCGTTCTGAATGAGAGTGTTAGCTACGATTATTTTTTATGTTATCATCAAGCTTTTAATAATAAGTTCAAACCTGTTACAAAACTAAGGAAATATTTGATAATAAAATCTAACGATCCTAAAACCATTTGTAAAAAATAACGAGAACCATTTTTATCTAAATTATATCTAATATAGTAAAATCTTCATCTAATTGTTCCCTCAAATTCTAAACAATTTCCCATTATTGCGTTATAATTTTAAAATAATTTTCCCGAACCCTATAAAATCTTTCCGTCTCTATTCATAAAAATTCAGTTTATCTAACAAAAATTACATTGATTCGATTTTATATACATAATCAATCCTATTATGATGACTTAACTTTACTAATATATTTATAAGTAAAATATAATAAATAAGCATATATCAACTTCCTTATTGTAACGACGAAAATACCATTAAAGTCGTCTTACACATCCGTTTTCTTTCTGTTAAATCGTTACAACAACAAAAACAAACTAAATATTCATCAAGTGTGGATGTAAATAATATTGTGTCTCTTATCTTAACGGTTTGTCCATTATACTATTTTTACATTATTTTTTACCTCATAAGACATTAATCTTTGAATTGATTTTTATTTTCTTTTGTCGCGATTTATAAAAAAAAATCAGGATACAAACAGACATGAAGATAAGAATTTGTTTTCTTTTTTTGCAAACGATTTTCAACCCCTTCGTTGCGAATAAGTTAAATGTTTGTTTGTGAAATAGAGGAAAATTCTTTAAATAACGAAAATATAAACAAATGTTTTTTTTTTGTTTTAAAATTATGGAATTTTTGTTTGAAACGAAATTCTTTGTGTGTGATGGGGTTGGAATTATCATATCATTCTAAAAAAATCGAAATTGTATGGTACTTTTATTTTACAAATTGCCCTTATAACAAATTATTTCACATCTAATCTTTCAATTTATGTGTAGAAATAAAATTTAAACGATTTAATTTATTGACATCACAATTGTTGAATTTTTCCTTTTTATTTATTTTTCTTCTTCTTGTAAATCTTATAAAACTAATTTAATTTCTTACGTTTTCTTTTAAATTACTTTAGAAACACTTTAAAACAAACTGTCAAAGTATTATCACAGTTTTTTTTCAGTGTAGACATTTTTTTGTCTTCGTTTACATATTTTATTCAATCTGATCCGCCTACACAATTAAGTGACATTGTAAATAAACATAGAAAAAAAATAAAATAAATAAAAACCATCAAGACGATATTAAGCGACATAATCAATTTTTTGTTGGTGGAAATATAACTGTAATTGTACTATTGCGGTATTTAACAGTTGATTGGAAATTTAATTGTTTTTGTTAGGATATTCAGGAAAGAATGCAATTAGGTAGAGAAGAAAATTTTTGTGATTACAAAACGTTTAAAAAATTTAGACGGTTGATATAATTTAATAGTCGGTATCTTAGAGTTATTAGTTTTGATCAGAGGTGTAAAACATTAATAGTATATTATAATTGCAGTTCTATTTCAATTCTATAAGTTGGCTGTTCTTATCACTAAAATGCCTCTGCTGCTGCACCTTTTACTAAATTAAACAGACTCCAGTTTCAATTCGTTGGGGTTAACGAGACTATTCACCATTTGCTCCCTCATCTCATAGGATAGATGTCCAAAAGTAAAAATATTTAAAAGATATTCTGAAACTTTTATATATATTCAAGTTCATCTTATACCAATGATCATAAGTTTTTTTTATAAATTTAGTTTATAAATTCGTCAGTGGTGGCGATGGCACCTGTATTTCTAAAAAAATTTTAGAGAGGCTTTGGTGTAGTGTAGTGTAGTGTAGGATGACACATAGATGGCGTTACTAGAATTTTTTCCATATGATTTTTATTTAGTACTAACCTTCAAACGATACGTGTATAAATTTGACAGCACTCTGACTATTTATTCGTGAGTTATAGCATTTTGTGTGAAGCAACTTTTGTTTTTGAAAAAAAATGGAAAAAATTTGAATTTCGAATTTTAATAAAGCATTGCTTTTTGATGAAAAAAAATACAGTGGAAACCAAACAATGGCTTGATAAACAATATCCAAACTCTGTTCCATCGAGACAAATGGTAGAGAAGTGGATGGCTGAATTTAAATGTGGTCGTACCAGCACAAAAGATGCAGAGCGCAGTGGACACCCAAATAAGGCTGTTATTCCAGAAAACATCAAAAAAATCCACAAATTGGTTATGAACGATCGCAAATTGAAGGTGCATGAGCTAGCTGACATTGTAAAGGTAGCAAATGGTAGTGTTTTTACCATTTTACACGAATATTTGGGTATGCGAAGGCTCTGTGCAAATTGGCTGCCGCGTGAGCTCACAGTCGCCAAAAAACAACAACGAATCGATGCTTCAGAGGAGTCTTTGGCGCTATTAAACCGCAATAAAAGGGAATTCTATCGTAGATATGTGACAATGGATGAGACATGGCTTCACAATTACACACCAGAATCCAAAAGACAGTCAGCTGAGTGGACAGCAGTCGACGAACCGAATCCAAAGCGAGCAAAGACGCAACAGTCGGCCGGTAAGGTGATGGCGTCTGTATTTTGTGATACGTACGGAATAATATTCATCGACTATCTCTAAAAAGGAACCACCATCAACAGCGAGTATTACTGTGAACTTTTGGATCGATTGAAGGCTGAAATCGCAAAGAAACGGCCACATTTGCAAAAGAAAAAAGTGTTGTTTCACCAAGATAATGCACCGTGTCACAGATCGATGAAAACGATGACAAAATTAAATGAATTGGGCTTTGAATTGCTTACCCACCCACCATATTCTCCAGATTTAGCCCCCAGCGACTTTTTCCTGTTTTCAGATCTCAAGAGAATGCTTGCTGGAAAGAAATTTAAGTCCAATGATGAAGTAATCGCTGAAACTGAGGCCTATTTTGACGAGAAAGAGAAATCGTACTATAAAAGTGGTATAGAAAAGTTGGAAAATCGCTATACTCGTTGTATCGCCCTCGAAGGCAACTATGTTGAATAAAAAAATCGAGTTTTGTCAAAATGTTGTTTTTTTCTTACTTATCCTACGGACTTATTGAACGACCTGTTATACGTGAGCAGATCAATCGCAAACTTTAGTTGGTCAGACGGCCTGTGTATACGACAACTAAAATCTTCTAGAGTTAAAAATGTATATACAGTTAAAAATAAGCTGAATATGTAATGCAAATTGCTACACATATAGGTCCAACGGAAGTCTCCATTATTAAACAATGCGAAGTTTGTTTTAAAGATAAATTTAATGCTCTTTGCATTAGCAAGTTGTTTTCAAGCTTCTATACCATTTCTATAAAAAATAAATTATGATGTTAGAGTTGTACTAAAATTTGTAGTTTTGCATCAACATTAGTTTTAATGCAACATTTACTTTGCAATTTAATAATAACTTGCTTTAATTATTATTAGCAAAGCTTGTATTAAAAATTGCAATAACTTTTTCAACTGTGTATTAATTGTTTTTTATTTTATTTATAACTACTAAAAAATGCTTTGGATATAAACTAAAAGATAGTCGACAATTTTAGCGAATTATAACAAATTAAATAAACAAGTATTTGTAAGATTCAGGTTTAGTCTAGTTGTTATACTCTAGCCATATTAGTATTAAATAGTATCAACGCCCAACGGGTAGAAAATGAATTGTCATCACTCGAATCCACTGAATACATATTTATGTAAGTTTTTTGTTTTTATTTATAATTCGCTAGAATTAAAAACTTATTTTTAATTTATATCCAAAACACTAACACTTTTGCGGTTGTTTATATATTATAGATCTCGGCTTAATAAAGGTGAAATATTCTTATTGGTTCAACACTTAGATCGGTCAGGACAATTATATGAATTGCAGCTAATTCTATGAATTGACTGTAGATCCTTTTTATCTAACTTTTAAAATTTTATATTGTGTACAATATTTTGACACTTTTGAAAGTTTATTTGTGATAGACAAATAATGAATGTGATGGATGCATAATCGCTTGGAGAACTCAGTTTTTGTTGTAAATGTATTTTTTTTCAATTTTTGATCTACGAGAGAAATAACCTCGCGTACTTAAGTCTCTGCTTTTGACATACGAGTTAAGTGATCACATACCACTGGTAATATGGTATCACTAGCCAAGGGGAGGTATCACTAGCTATCATAGGGATGTTTGCGAGTTCCAAAATTAATTTTTAGTCCGAGCAAAATATTAAATTTTTTCTTCGACCGTTATTCACTCTATTATTTAATCAAATTTGAAAATTATCAACATTTAAATTTTATTTTTATTCGCCTATGTATTAAATTGTTACTTTATTACTATGATTTGCGGCCTTAAAGTGTCAATTTTTAACCATATATTTTGTTGTCATAGCTACGTCCAAAAAAGCAAAAAACATTTTTATTTGTTTAAATTCTATAAAAAATAGAAATTTTTATCAAAGCAACCCTTAAATTCAAAATTTCATTATCCAATTAAAAAAGTTGTTATCATTTGTTGTCATAGTTATACAATAATTTGGAAAAGATAATAAATATTTTGTCAAAGGTAATTTGTTCCACATATTTTTATTTCAAAATTTATGCAAAGTTATAATTTTGATTTAGAATAAACATTTTTTTTTTAAATATTTTGATTGCGGCGAATAAAAAATAGTATATAATGCACGGACGTAAGCTATTTTGGACTTAATGTGGGTGCAAATTTCCGCTAGCGCCTCGATTTGCAAACTCCACATACGTCCAAAATCTTTAGCTTTACGTCCTAGCATCATAATGTACTATTAATTTACATTTGAAACTAAATCCGAGCAACCATTTCAATTATTTGTCAAATAATAATAATAATTATTGTTTTGCATAGAAATAAAGATTTGTTTATTTTTTGTCCTAGGAGAAAAAATGATAGTTTTTGTGACTGCCACCATGACAACTAGAAGCAAATCACAAATGACATATTTTTTTATTCACTTACATATTAAAATGTGACTTACTACTCTGATTTGCGGCCTTAAAGTGTCACTTTTTAACCATATATTTTGTTGTCATAGTTACGTCCAAAAAAGGAAAAACACATTTGGGTTTGTTTAAATTCTATAAAAAATAGAAATATTTATCAAAGGACCTTTCAAATCAAAATTTCATATATCAATTAAAATGTTTGTTGTCATAGTTATGCCATTTGTTTAAAAAAATAACAAATATTTGGTCAAAGGTTACTTGTTCAACATATTTTTATTTCAAAATTTATAAAATTTTTAATTTTGATTTAGATTAAACAATTATTTTTAAATATTTTGCTTGCGGCGAATAAATATGGTATGTGATGCACGAATTTAAGCCATTTTGAACTTAATGTGGGTGCAAATCTCGGCTAGCGCCTCGATTCGCAAACTCCACATCCGTTCAAAAATCTTAGCCTCAAAACCTTACGTCCTTCCATCATAATGTAGGTACTGTTGTAAAAGCAGAATTTTTGGTCCGGCTGGAGCAAAACAATATTATTTCGAGAATTTATAATTTCAAAAAACCCAAATATTTGCTGACTTTAATTTGAAATGTGTTTTCATGAAATAGGAAAACGCACAATGAAGTCTGGTGTAAATTCATTTAACAATGAAAACAAATATCCAACTAGAGTTATTTTTATTTTTTGTATTGGGGCCACTATATATACACCTGACGAAACATTATTAATAGTATGTATATTATAATAGTTGGAACAATTTTAATTTTAGTTTAACAAATTTAAGACTATAAAAAGCTAATGAATGACATGCTCTAATAGTTTACAAAATTTTCCAAAGTAAATTAAAATGTTTTGTCTGCTATATAATTAATCTGAATTTATTACAATACTAAGCATTGGCATAAAATGTTTTGCTCGGGTAATTTGAGTCAGAGGTTATCTATACTTTATATAGATATACGTATATAATATACGATTTGAGTTTAAATTTACTATATTTTAATTTACTAATAGTAATAAACGCTAATTGTAAACAAAATAGAGTTCTAAATCTAATTCCTGGTAAAGATTGTAATATAATTTAGCCTGGTCAAACCGATCGAAATTGTTTTTAAAAACTTTAGGCACACTATATTAGAAAACGATTTTGATTAAGCCGTGGTAAATTATTTTAGATAATTTGCGAAGGAACTGATTATCTTTGTAGGTTTTCTCAATTAAATAACAAAAATTTGATGCAAAGTGTGAATTTGCATGGCAAGGAACTGTTAAATTTTTGGTGGGCGTTATTGTATGCAGTGATGAGGGATCGTCTGATGACATTTTTTTTGTCACGTCTAAAAGTAACAGTGATAAGCGTTTTTACGAAACATGGGTTATATGTTCTTGACAAGAATGAAAACTATTTCACCTTCTCCTTTCTGTTATAAACATCTTTTTACAGATTTCATTCGACCAAAAAATTTATGTCTGTTTGGCGTTCACTTCTTATATTTTAATATAATTTAGCTTGGTCAAACTGGTCGAAATTGTTTATAAAAAAACTTTAGGAACACTACACTAAAACACGATTTGGATGAAACCGAGGTAACTCATTTTAGACAGTATGAAAAGTAACTGATTATCTTTGGGGGTTTTCTTAATTAAATAACGGTTGTCTACTACCAAAAACTTGATAAAAAGTATGAATTTGTACGGCAAGGAACTAATACATTTTTGCTGGACGTTATTGTATAAAGTGGTGAGGGATCGTCTGACTACATGTTTTTAAAACTTCAAAAAGTATAAAAAGTGATAAGAGCTTTTTACGAAACATGGTTTATAAGCTCTTGACAAGAATGAAAACGGTTTCACCAACCCCTTTTTGGTCTAAACATTTTTTATAGCTTTATATTCAATCTAAAGATCTGTCTGTTTGACGTTCGTGAAACTTTTTGATGTAAACTTGATACATCATCTAGATATTTTTATGTACATTGTATGGTAAATTTTTTTAAGGAAACATATATTCTAATTTCTCAGGTAATTTCGAGAATCCTATAAATTGACATAAGATAATTTTAAATAATATTGGGAAGGACGATATTAATTTTTGATCTGTTGGTTTAAATAGAGATTCTCTTTTCGAAAGATATTCAACTCACTCGATCTTAAAGCACTCTGATTCATAATTAAATAGAAGTAGCGCGTAGATAGCTGTGGTTCTTTCTTCACAACATATTTAATGAATGAGCAAAGACAAGTTTTAAATTAGAAGTCAATTAGCTGGCTGTTTTGTTTGATGTGAATATTATTGGTTAGTTACGACTATGGCAAAACTGGGGCATGTTCTAACAAATATAAAAAAATGGTTACAATTTAAATCTTTGGATGCGTTGGTGCTGAGAAAAACGTTAATATCTCTTTTGAAACTAGCAATACTGCAACGGACAACCCTTTTTTTGTCTTATCCTCTTCATTATGCTTTCCTAATTTATTTTCTTTATTTAGCCTTCAATTTGCTAGAAGAGCCAACCCAATATTTTGAAATTTGTTTTTAATGTGAAGTCCACTTTATTTTTTATATTTTTCTTTTGGAGTTTGTTGAGTTGAAATTTATTTCTTGATTAACAACAGTTTACAAATAAGGCCATAGCCCATTACAATGTACAGAAGAACTCATAAAAATTAAACAAAGAAAAACATCAATGTTGTTCCATTTAAACATTATTTCATTGTATTAATTTAAAAATTTTAACTTCAGCAAAAATCAACTCGGCTTCTGAAAACGAATATTAGAGCGTACCAATTTTGTTTAAATTTTCCCTAAACCATACCTTACTATTCGGGCCAATAACTGAATGACAGCTTTCTTGAAACTTTTTTCTAAATTGCTTGTTTCGAACCTTTTACAGACTCTGAGTGGAAAATATATTTCGTCAAAAAATATTATTTATGCACCAATAAAAAGGAACAATTTATTTTTTATAAACGTCCATCAAATGTATATTTATATCTTTGTAGATTGAAGGCACTCAAAACTATTGAATCGGGCAAAGTTGGACGCAACTTTTTTATGTTTTTTTTTAAAGAATGGATGTCGATTCTTTAAAAAAAAAAACATAAAAAAGTTGCGTTACAATAAATCCTGATAGAGGAAATGACAAGATACATAAGACTCAATTTTCTTTTAAAATTTACAGGAACAAAACTCATATTGGGTTGGGGAAAAATTTATAAATCAAGAAAAGCTAATCCCCCCACGTATTCATCAATTGCTAAAAGGTTATGTTATCGAATCTACCGGCTGTCTCCAAAGGTTGAGTGAAAGTTAACTAAAATAATTAAGTCAAACGAAACAAAAATAAACATGGTCCCATGCTCTAATTCTAAGCATAAACGTATCTCGACAATTAACGGTACTTTAACTATATATCTTAATTACAGCACACTATAAACATGCTACTGCAATTCATTTCTAAAACACTAATAAAACTAGAACTACAAAAGCTACATTTAAAACAGGAATTGCAATAAAATGAGATTTTAAAAGTTAAAACAAATTAGTTGCCAAAAAACAACACCCATTAACCAATAATTAAAACATTAAATTTAATTAAAAAAAAAAACCTAAACATTAAAAAAATGTCAATCATAAAAATGTTTAAAGTTACTTTCACAAGAATAACAACAACATAATAATATTACTTTCATGATTTGTTTGTTGGTCATTTTTTTGTTCGTTGATTGAAAGACAATTTGCAAACTGTCGAAATAAGTCTAGTTTGATTGGATTTTGATGATTTAATTTGATAGTTTTTAATAAAATTAAAACACTTTGTTGTAAACAAAAATTTGGAACCATTAAAATTTCTAACACCATATGTAATGTTATTAATCTTATATCTAATTATTATATTTTTTATTATTAATTAAAATTAATTTACCTCTAACCTATAACAATATTTTTCTCTTTTAAAAAAACTTTAAAAACATATTTCTAACTACAAATCGATTCTAATTCGAACACTCAGAACAAGAAGAGTAAAGATAGAAAGAAATGTTTGTCTATTTGTAGCGCTAAAAATTCATAAACAAATTCCTTAATATTATTATAATTTTACCGTTAAAATAATTTTTATTATTATTGTAACAATATGCTTTATATACGAATACCAAATACATTTCACCAACCAAACCTAGTAAGTCGACGAAAAAAATAAACAAAACGAGACAATTGTTATGTTTGAAAAATAGAGGAAAAATCTATATAAGATCCAACAAACATGGTAGGTTAGTAAACGAATCCACTAGCAAATCATACAGACATTGTGGAATTCTTTGTAAAATTCTTCTTAAGAATTTTATTGTAATTTACATTTTTTTTATTTTGATTATATTTTCGTTTAATTCTTTCGTGCGGAGCTTTCTCTTTGATAGTTTAATTTTAAGAGCAATTGATTGGATTTTTATTAATAATTATTGTTATTGCTGTTCACTGAATTTGATTAAAATTGTGTTGCAAAATAATTTGTTTTAATTTACAATATGTGTAGGTTTGACGTACAAAATTAAATGCGTTTGCTTATTAATATTTTGCAATAATTTTTTTAAATGTGAGGTTTTCGTTGACATATTCGGGTTTGGCTTGGAGAATTAAAGAAATTGTAAAATTTAAATTTGGGTCGGCTTAGGCTGTATAAACTTAATAGAAGTTAAATACCAATTTGCCGGTTTCCATATACAACCAAACTAATAGCTATAGATGAAAAACGATATCTAAACAGGTGAAAAAGTCGAGATTTGAACTTGTCCATTTTTGGTTTTTCTGAAACTTGGCATATAAGTAGTATGGACAAAATAAAAAATACTTCTTATTTTACAATTTTTTTAAGGTTATGCACCTTGAGTATAGGGGCACCCCAACATGCACGAAAAATGAAAATTCTGCCAGTCCGATGTAACTTTGAAATTAAATTGCTCAAGAACGGCTATACCGATTTCATGAAACTTTTTTTTTGTTTGATAAATAATTAGTTAGCCGTTTGAAAAAAAAATTAATTAATTGTCCTTGTAAATAATTTTTAAATAAAAATATTAAAGAAACTTGTTTAAAGATGGCGCTAGGGTTGAAGATCAATTGCAATTTAATTAATTTTTTTTCTGAAAATCGTTCTATCTTTACTCTAAAATATTCCAAATTTACAAGGAGGCTTTAATTCGTGTTCTTGAGATATTTAATTTTAAAGATTTTTTAAAGTGCATAGTTTGAGAATAGGGGACCCCATAAGCACCCCAACATGCATGAAAAATGAAAATTCTGCCAATTCGATGTAACTTTGAAATTAAATTGCTCAAGAACAGCTATACTGATTTCATCAAACGTTTTTTGTTTGATAGATGATTAGTTAGTCGTTCGAAAAAAAATTAATTAATTGTTTTTGTAATTATTTTTTAAATAAAAATATTAAAGAAACTTTTTTAAAGATGGCGCTAGGGTCGAAGATCAATTGGAATTAAATTAATTTTTTTTTCTGAAAATTGTTTTATCCTTACTCTAAAATATTCCAAATTTACAAAAGAGGCGTTAATTCGTGTTCTTGAGATATTTAATTTTATGGATTTTAGTCTGACTAAAAATTCTAATTTTTCATAATTTTTTCAAACAACTTCCATTAACAAAAAATTTTAATTTCAATTAAATTTTAACTTTTTTTTTTAAATGTAGTTCTATCCTTACTTTAAAATATATCAAATTTACAAAAGAAGTGTTAATTTGTGTTCTTGAGATCTTTAATTTAAAAAATTTTTGGACCTATTAAAATTCGAATTTTTCATCATTTTTTCGAACTTCAGTGGTTAAAATTTTTGTTGATAAAAATTGTTCGAAAAAATAATGAACAATTAGAATTTTAGACGGACTAAAAATCTTTAAAATTAAATATCTCAAGAACACAAATTAACGCCTCTTTTTAAATTTGATATATTTTAAAGTAAGAATAGAACTACATTAAAAAAAAGTTAAAATTTAATTGAATTTAAAATTTTTTGTTAATGGAAGTTGTTTGCAAAAATTATGAAAAATTAGAATTTTTAGTCAGACTAAAATCAATAAAATTAAATATCTCAAGAACACGAATTAAAGACTCTTTATAAATTTGGAATATTTTAGAGTAAGGATAGAACAATTTTCAGAAAAAAAAATTAATTTAATTCCAATTGATCTTCGACCCTAGCGCCATCTTTAAAAAAGTTTCTTTAATATTTTTATTTAAAAAATAATTACAAAAACAATTAATTAATTTTTTTTCGAACGACTAACTAATCATCTATCAAACAAAAAAAGTTTGATGAAATCAGTATAGCTGTTCTTGAGCAATTTAATTTCAAAGTTACATCGAATTGGCAGAATTTTCATTTTTCATGCATGTTGGGGTGCTTATGGGGTGCCCTATTCTCAAACTATGCACTTTAAAAAATCTTTAAAATTAAATATCTCAAGAACACGAATTAAAGCCTCCTTGTAAATTTGGAATATTTTAGAGTAAAGATAGAACGATTTTCAGAAAAAAAATTAATTAAATTCCAATTGATCTTCAACCCTAGCGCCATCTTTAAACAAGTTTCTTTAATATTTTTATTTAAAAAATAGTTACAAAAACAATTAATTAATTTTTTTTCGAACGACTAACTAATCATCTATCAAACAAAAAAAGTTTGATGAAATCAGTATAGCTGTTCTTGAGCAATTTAATTTCAAAGTTACATCGAATTGGCAGAATTTTCATTTTTCATGCATGTTGGGGTGCTTATGGGGTGCCCTATTCTCAAACTATGCACTTTAAAAAAATTGTAAAATAAGAAGTATTTTTTATTTTGTCCATACTACTTATATGCCAAGTTTCAGAAAAATCAAAAATGGTCAAGTTTTCACAACTCGGTTGGGAACACGTTTTTTTTCTATATAGTATAAGCAAACTGAAACATTCGATAAATATGGAAAATCGAGTATAAATCAAACGTGATTGTAAAAAAGCAATCATGAAAATTAGTATATGAAATTTAACCAACACTTGTCTGGTAAAATTATTTAACAACACATATTAAATGGCAGATCCGTTGCTAAATAAAATGAATTTGGAAAACTGACACTATTTACCTCGAATAATAGGGCCTGTTAAAAATTTTTAAAAGCCCAACCCTCACTTCTCGTGATAGTGGTGAATTTTTCTTTCTTTTAGATATTATTCCTATGCCAGATATTGGCGAGAGTCAAAATATCACGAGTGTCGATGATAATAAAAATAATCGAAATCAAATTTATTAACGCCTTAAAATTATCATGTTAAGGCAATAAGCTCTTAAGGAGGTGCATTTTCGAATTACTGCAATAACGCTTTAGTTTAGTATAATGCGTTAGAATAATAAGCATTACGATGACTTACCGTAATGAGCGTTTGCAACAATTTTCGTTGTGTTATCATATCTTGAAACGAGTCAAGTAGCAAAAAGCATATCTTAAATTTTTTTTTAAATATTATTGTCTTACGCTTAATAAATTTTTAGTTTACAAAGCATTTGGAGCTTTTTATAATCAGTTAATCAGTATACGATAATTTTAAGGCCCATAAATAACGCATTTGTCAAGGTCGAAACAAACCAACGCGAATGTCAAGAATGACATCGAAAGAATGAAAACAAAAGGCTTAACTTATTGGTGTTTTTCAAGAAATATCAATAAATTTAACTAATTTTCATTTAACTTTTTCAAGTGCTCTTGAATTGAAATATAACATACAAAAAATATAAAAATTAACATATAAAAAATATTATAATTTTCCACAAATTTCTTAATACTATAAAAAAAAATTTAAATATCTGTGAACCGACATGAAAAATAACAAACAACACATATTAAAATTATATAATAATTTTTTTCAATCATTAAAACTAATTATTCAAAGTGACCGTTTGTTTTTGCACGTTTTCACTACCTTCACCAACAAATGTCTTTTGCACACAATTTTAGATGAAAATAAGACGAAATTCATCAATTTATTATTATGAAAGTCATATCTCATAAACAGCTAAATGAAACCAGTCATTTAAGAAAATGTTTAACTACTTTTATCCATGACTACTATAGAATATATGCTTTTCATGTGTATATCTTCAATTGTAATTAGGGCATAGTCGATTAATCGATTGGGACTAAATATCGATTAACGATTAATATGAAAATTTTAACACCGATTAATCGATTAATCGATTAAATAAAATTTTCACTAATTCTAATATTTTTATTAATTTTTTTTAAACAAATACATATATACTATACTATATACTGTTAAATAATACGTATATCATATTTAAAAGTTCAACTTTTACAATGACATAAGAATAAACAAAAATTTAAAAGCTATCATGTATTAAGGGCGTAAAGTAGGTCTTTTTTGCCTAAGAGTTAAATTGTTGCTCTAATCGTTAGCCTAGGATCTGTATCTCCCTCTCTGTCATTGTAATTTTCAGACCTTACAAAATTATGTGTTTAAAAATATACTGTACTAACTGAAAATGATAAAAAACAAGCTGTTTCCTTCAGAATGGAAAGTAATGGAGTTCAATGTACTTCAAACCATAGTTTACTGTTTGGATTAATAATAAAAATATTACTTAAGGCAAAGTAAAGATTTTTGCATTGGGATCAAATTTTGTTATTAATGTACTTTGTGGTTAATTCATAGCAACTAGAAAAGTAATTCGTAAGAAAAAGAGAATACATCTTTAGACAATAAACCTTTTCACAATTCGGTACAAAATTCGTTAAATAAATTTGTAAATGTTCAACATTTTCGTAAATTTAGATTAATCGATTAATAATTTTTTTGTTCGATTAATCGAACAATTTGCGAAATGATCAATTAATCGAACAATCGATTAATCTAACCATGCCCTAATTGTAATGTTATACATTCTCTCACTTGATGTAGAATGTAACGTAATCGTTACATTCTACAACAGTTCTATGGTTTATTAAACATTTCCCTAACAAAATAAAAACTCAAAATTTGTTGGTATAGTAATATCAAAAGGTTAAAACGAGAACAATACATATATAAAATGTAAAACAAAAAATTTAATATTTTCCGTTATGTCAATTGTTTTGTTTTTCTATGCTGTCTATGATGTTTTTCAATATGGTGATAAAAACTTTAGCAGGTGAACTTGAAATTATTCGAAATATTTTGCAGTCGTGGATAAAATAGCATCTTGTATTCGCAATGGATGATGGCAGTTCTTCACTCGGATGATTTCCTCCACTCACTTCGCTCGTTCCGTGAAACTTTATCCTCGTGAAGAATTGCCATCATTCTAAACTCATACAAGAATCTACTATTTTGCTCTTCTTTTTTTTATTCATTGTTTGTTATTCATTATTTTTAAATAAATTTCGTTTCGCTTCGTTTTTTATGATTTGCGAAACATGCGGCTAACATTTGTGTGCAAATATATGTGCTAAAGCTAAGGTGTTTTACAATATGTGCACAGTATGTATGACATGTATTATGCACAATTTTGTGTACGGGGATTTTGTAGCATGCACAATTAATGCAGATTTTACGAACTTTTTTCAAAATTGTTTTACGGGTATTTTTCTTCTGGCACAATACCGGCACCATATGTTGTATTGCAAACAATTAAGTTGAGATCAAAAGAAGTTGAGTAAAAAGTCACAAAAATATACTTCACCGTGCAACCTCGAAAACGACAACCAGGTGACTCAACTATATCATTAAAACTAATCCAGCCTAAAGTGGCTCATTGTCTGTATATGAAAAACAAAAGTTGGCTCCCACGCACATTTGGAAACGTTTACTATAACCAAGCTAACACAGCTTCCGTGTCCTTAGGCAGAATGTTGTCAGTGTAAATGTGCAACGTTAAAAGTACATTAGCTGAAGTTATACACTTTTAACTCATCCATTGAATAAGGGGACATTCACCATCACTACTGATGCATTAAACATAACAAATGCAATGTTACAACACCTTTCTCTTGTTAGCTTTCTGTTCGAAAAACATTTCGCATGCTTAAATTAAGTGTTTCGTTTGAAACAGGGACCGTAGGTAAGATTAATACACATTGAAAAGGTATGTAGTGCCAACATGTTTCTCATCGCAAAAACTTGGCATGTTGTAAATCCTTTTTGCATCAAAATAAAATCTTTCACGTTTACATATCTGTAACCTATATAATATATCATTCCATAAAATAGTAGTGCATGTAATGAGCATGGGTTTCCAAGCGTGTGTGAAATTGCACGACCGATAGCGCGGACAGCTATCACACAATGTTTGCACAGATCTCTAACACTAGGAGCATACAATATCTTTTCTATACTTTCTATACATAATTTTATGATCCTGAAGTTTCCGTTAAACATAACTTTTTCGGTCTTTACTTAATTTACACCCCCTCTTTATTACTTTACGCCCTCTTATAATTACTTTACGCCTTTTTATAGTTATGTTACGCCCTCTTGTAGGAAGAATGAAAGGTGTTGTATGTAATAGAGGTGCAAAGTTTATTTCAATCCAAATAAGTTGGTGCTCTCGACTAACATTTCGGAAAATAAATCTGGGTGAAATTTACAACTTTATACCCTTGGTACATAAATACGTAGAGTACGTATTGAACGACGTATTGGGTACGATTGAAAACATCAAATGAAGGTCCATATAGAATCATACGACGTCTACGTAAACAGTTTCTTCATCGAGATCAAAGGCAAATAACAATCTGTATCGATCGACAGATTGCAGCCATCGGATGGTATCTTGTGTTCAGATCGTATCGTGCTGATCCTGCTAAATTAATTATTTAGATTTAAATACATTAACCTCTATAGTACAGTATAGTTTGTTTGTTCGAAACGAACAATTTAGTGTGTTCGAGTAGCTGCAGGTATACCTGTAGCTACTCGAACACACAAAATGGTTCATTTCAAACAAGCAAACTATACTGTACTGTAGAGGTTAATGTATTTAAATCTAAATAATTAATCTCTACAAACATAAACGATCACCTTACTTACTTATGACACCAATCGTCTAAATAATAATTAATAAAGTCACATAGCAGCGCCATACGATTAATTAATTAATTAATTCGAAAAACGAACTAATAAAACCTCGAAAATCGATTTCGGTTCAATGGATTTTCTTTACCATTTTTAGTTGACGGCAAAAATAGTTTTTGTTAGAAACTTCACTTTTTCTTCGCGTTTTGAATAGTCAACAAGCTAAAATATTTCGTGTGCTATTTGGAACAAGATAAATGTCTTCCATTTATTTTGATTATATTAATCTTATAAAAGTTTAAAATTTGTTATAAAATAAATTCGCTGTATTGAATAAAAATATTAAAATATAGTGAAAACTACAGTACAGCTGTTATTCATCAAACTATTGTATCGAATACACAAAATAGTATATTTTCCTACATGAGATGAAAACATTGTATTAGCGTCGAGTGAGACATGTTTACGAACGAAAAACGTTTTTATCTCGCGTAGGAAATGCAATTTTTTTCTGTGATAGGATATATACATAATCGATATTAACTATAAATTATAAAATTAAAAATCGACAACATAACATTAAAAATTCATATTCAATTTTTCATGGTGGCGTTGTTTAAAAAACTTTGTGAAATTATATTAGAAACCATAGAAACTACAATTTGTTATTTTTTTTTACACTATAGTGGTAAAAGAAAACATTTTCATAGGGCACTTGCGTGATGAAAATAGGCTTTTCATTTGCTATCATAGAAAACAAATTTAATTTAAAAAAATAAATACAATCATTAAAAATCAAATTTTAGAGAGTTAAAATAATAGTACATTATTTAATTAGGAGCTAAAGTGATACTTTTTGTGTTGAGTCTATAGTTTGACGGCCGACCGCAGGGAGGCCGACAATTATAGACGAAACACAAAAAGTCACTTTAGCTCCGAATTAATACACTATTTTTTCGGCAAACGTTTAAATTTTTTATAAATATGAAATTAATACATCAAACTTTTTATAAATATGAATTTTTATCGTCATAATTACTTCCAAAAAAGAGAAAAAAACATTTAAATTTGTATGAATAAAATTTTTTTATCAAAGCAGCCTTTTCAAAATTTCATAATATGAGAATCAACTTATTTTTTGTTGTCATGGTTATACAATATGTTTGAAAAAATAACAAACTAACAAATAACAAATGCTCCTTTACAGCCTCCGTAATATAAAATAAAAATGGCGTTACTTTTGCTGTCGCTAGACGTTACTTTTGCTGTCAGGCTAAAAAGTAAGACTTTAGCTAACTCCCTAGCGGCAGTAAAGTTAAACTTTACAGCCGTTTGCCGAAAAAAATATTTAAAAAAAAAATCAAAGCACCTGATTTTTTTTATATGAAGTTTGGTTGTGGTCATGGTTAACATGTATTTTTCAAAATTTAAATTTAATTAAAACCAGAAGGCCTACTTGAGTAAATAAATATTTTCGAAGCTATTGCTATTGTTTTGATAGTGTTTTGTGGTGTTCTATTGTTTTCCGATATTGTTTTCTTGATTTTTAATGTTTCTAAATCATATGTGAGAGTAATATATTTTGCAACTTATGGTCACGAGACACGCCACCCTTGAGTAGTGCAAGTTTAAGAACGGAAACGTTTTCATCTCGCGTAGGAATTGATAATTTTTCTACGGTAGTAATCATAAATTTTAATTTAGAATCTAGAGACCCATCTAGGTCAAAGTGTTTTTAAGCAAAACATTAACAGCCATCAACATACCGGTTTTCCAATAAACCGATAGTCAACTCAGAATAATACAGGTTAGCGACACTTTTTGATAACCTACGTTCCTATTCATAGAAAATTCACGGGAAAAAATATAATTAGAAAAGGCGATAACATTCATAATTCATATCCTATTTTTTTATGGTTATTTTGATTTAAAAACTTTGTAAAACTATATGAAAATAATATAGCAACTGCAATTTGTTATTTAGCGAAAATGATTTTTTACTAGAGAGAAAAAAAAATTTCTAGCGAAATAAGTTGTCATAAATTTTGGTGACGAGACCATAACATACACCGAACTGAAGTTTAAGTTTAATCAAACAACTGTTCTAGCAATGGCAATATTTAATAGATGTTCTTGTTTTGTATAGAAAATTTGCGATTGCTGAATCTTTTTCGATTTATAACCAGTTTTATGTACATATATCACGGTTCGCCTACCATGAGTAAAAAGTCAACCAACATGAAATATTTTTTCATAGCAGTCTTCTTTGGGTCGAATAGAACAAAACTCAACCGTTTTTGAAATCGGTTGGCGGTGGTGATTTCGAGATATCTCGCAAAAACGGATTTTTGACCGATTTTACCTCGATTTCGCAACTTAGGCTAAGATTTTTTTTTGTGAAATCGCCCAAATTTCACTGGAAAACTTGGAACTGGAAAACGCGGCACAGCGCTCAGCCATACGTACTATATAATGCAAGGTCAACCGTGAATATTACCTTGAATTTTGAATAATTGTCGTTTATTCTCGTTTCCGATCTCGGTAACAATAGACGTAAAATTTTGAAAATTATGGCTGATTTGTGTTTTATTTGTGAGAAACCACTTGAAGAAGATGATTTTGTGAATGTGAGGCGTGGCGTGAAAACTTAAAAAACTACAAGTATCGATTGAAATGATGATCACATAGACTTCTTAAATATTTTAACTTCTGTGAATGTGCATGTTGTGTGTCGAAAATTGTACATCAAAAAACATTCCATGCGGCATCGAAACGACGCTTAGAATGAGATCAACCTTTATTATCACCCAGTGTACCTCGTAAAAATGGAATGAAGTGTTTGATTTAAAAAAAACTGTTTTTATTTTGTGGTTTTAAACAGCTTATATAGCAGCAGATGCACGAAATAAAGAAAAATACTTCACCGCCCTCTATCTCAAAAACGACTGAGCGCATGAGAAATTGTTTCAAATAAAATTTGTTGCAAATTTTATGCTCTACAATTTTTATAATACTTGTTAACGTCATTGGAGCAATAGAAACGGAAATAATCGCGAAAACTGTTTTTTGTTACCTTTGACCTTGAATAACTTACGACGCAGACACGAGATTTGATGAGACTTTTGAGGCATCTTTTAGAACACCAAAATGAAGGTATATACGAAAATTCAGCTTATTATCTCTCATTCCGAGGTTGATCGCTAAAATGACTGGACTATTAACCCAATGAAATTCTCTAAAATGTAATGACATCGTTCAATTTGACCAATCACATTTTAATTATACTAATAATAGGGAGATTATTAAGAATAGGATTATCGCCGTAGATTGTCAGGAGTATTTTATTTGTTTTTACAGAAATATGAATTAATAGAATTATAAATTAATAAAAGTTTTAAAATAATAATTCTTGACTAATCCAATTTTTTTTCCTGCAAATTAATTTTCATAATGGAGATATTGTATCTGCCATTTATAAAGTTTTTCTGGTTGTTCATCTATTTTCAATTTTCGATAATATTAATTTTTTGGAAACATTATATTTTTGAATATTAGTATTTTTGATAGACAAAAAATTTGCCGTTTCCATTTTTTATGTAAAATAGAAGTGGGTGGCGAAGCATAGTTTATTTTCCACATAAAAATGTTAAAAACGGGTAATATGCCCTCTCGAAACGGGTATTTCAGTTTGTTTGGATTTTCATCTAATTGTTGAAGCTTTATAGATGGAGAAAAAATAATTCAAAAATTGGATATTTTTTTCAGTTTTATTAATTGTTTTATTCTAAAAACGCGTACAGAACTACAGAAAATGTCAAAAAACTTGTTTTTAAAATTTGAGACTTATCCCATAATTGGGAAGTTGCAGAAAAATTGAAGACAAAAATCAAGCTAGCATAACTTTCAAATTTCAGGTTAAATAAAAGTGTGTAAGACAGTGTGTAAAAAGTGTGTAATAAGAATAATAATAAAAATATGAAAATGTCATCATGTACCCTTTGGTTTTGTTTTCGAGAACAAACTACATAATCAAGTAGCTCATTTATTACTAATATACTATATATGCTATTTTTTCATTTTGACCGTGTGTATTTAATATCTGATACAAACCAACAATAAAACTCAACAAAAATGCTCAAATTTTAAAGAATTTGAAAATCGAATCTATTATATTATTCTATTCTTTCAAATTTTATATCTTTATTGTAACGTTTTGATTTACACGACTTTAGTGTCATGTCATTAATATATCTGTAAAACTAATATTATGTACTTTAATCTCATAAAACGAAAAATACCTTTTATGAGTTACTTAATATTTTTTTAACAAAACTTAAAACATTAAAAACAAAGTTATACTCGTAATCCGAAAAAGGGCAGAGTAAAAAACATAAAAAATAAGAGTTTTGTTATATCTTCAACGTTTTTTTATGCGAGAAGATGAGAACACAAAAATTAATAGTTTAATGTAGATGTAGATGGATCGATATCTTAATTACTAATTAAACGAACATAATACACTATAAATTATTTTATGTTTTTTGTTATAGGATTTTGTCAAAGAATTTTCAAAACATGCATGAATCCAAAATTCAACTTGTTATAATCTAGAACACTGACGAAACAAAACGAATATAAAAAAATTAGTAATTGATCATGGACTACAACAATATTGTTATTGCTATTTTGAAAATATCCAATTACAATCCACTCATAAAATCCAAAACAAAAAATCGAATTATTATGTGATCGAATCTAACGACTTCTACCGATCATTAACTTCAAAATCATCACCAGAACAATGGCAAATGATATTGAAAAGGATTTTTGGGTTTCAACGAAAAATTTAAATGGTAATCAATAGTTTAAGATTCCACTTGACACCGTACGTAAAAAAAATACAAAAGTTTAAGAACTAAACAATTTGAATGAGCGCGAAAAGAAATAAATTCGATTCGATGCTTTTGTTCGAATCCTCTATTGTTTGGCTTGTCGTTTCAGCATTATAACTGCTATCTTTTTATATGATTTTTTTTTCGGTTATTGTTATATCAAAAATTCATTTCTCTAAACATCAAACTAATCAATCGCGATGATGAATCATAAATTAAAAAAAATGTAATATTTTCGCGATTTTTTTTCTTTAAATTTTTGATTAGAAATTTTTAAGGTTTTGGTTGTTTTTCGGGACAATGATTATATTATTACTGTTATTATTATAACTATTATGATCATCATCATCATAATGGTGATTTTAATGACCAAAATAATAATAATATGAATAAAAAGAAACCATGTCGAATTTATTCTATAATAGCAAAAAAAAAAAGATTGCGATCGCGTTTTGTTAATAAATAAGAAAACTAAAAATTCAATTAATTTTTTTTTTCGAATCTTTTACGATAAATTGAAAATTAAAAATCATGAATTTGGAATTTGATTGTAATTTTTTTTTTCAATTTTAAAGAGGAATAAATACGATGAAATTATGTGATGAAATGAATATTTAAATTATAATTATAATTTGATATAATGTGAAATGTATTTTGGTTAATTAATTTTTTATTTTATTTTATGAAATATTACACTTCATTAATAGAATATGATAGTTTAATTATATCAAATAATTATTTTATCACATTGATTCGGAACAGTATGATGGCGCGTGATATTTTGTTTTGCAATTTTTGTTCATATTGTTTTTTGTGGTGAAATAGTTTTAGTAATTACTTCGGTCTGAAAGACCTAAGTATTGCATCCTCGAGCCTAAAGTGAAATTCTTACCGCCACTATTTTTGGCATTTCTTGACGTTCTAAGAAGCAAAAAAAATGTATGTCTGTCTACCGAAAACCGCTGGAGAGATTGCAAAAACGTTTGTTTCGAAAAACAGGTATACTCAATTGTAAGTGCCGAAAGGACGATGTGTTCGTTAACTGTACCGGAAGTGTGTCAAAAAATCGTCAAGTGTGTCAAAACAAGGAAATTTGTAAAGATTTTGCTTTAAAAACGTTCATTTTAAGTAATTACGAGTAGCAACATTGATTTTAGAGAAATCTCGATAGTTGGGATTGGTATGTCCAAAAACTAGATTATGGCATAATAATTTTGTCAAAAAAATATTGTCAAGTGTTTCAAAAGAATGATTTTCATTTTTTTAACCCAATTTTATGGAAAAAAATGAAATTAATTATTTGTAACTAGCAGGACCCGGCGTACGTTGCTACGCCTATAAAAAAGTTTGTGTGCGTAGATTTTGTTGAATTAGTAAGAATAATTTCAAAGAGTCGTAATGAGAATAGAAGAAGCGTATTTTAATTTTTTCATTTGGGAAATATGAATAAAAGAGATCATTAGCACTCTAGCTGATCAATCCAGATAGTTTGAAAATTGAAAGGAAGGTCGACATTTGAAAGTGATTGGTAAAGAGTTTCGGAGAGTTTAAATTAAACACTTGCAATTTTTCGCGTTAATCGACTTAATATGTGTCGCGAAAAATTAGGCGAACGTCAAAACATTCGTTTATTGGGTGTTACAGTTGTCAATGACTTACTCTGGAACCGTCATACTTGCGATACAAAATAAGCACACCGCACTAAAATTTACTGTTTTATCGTACCATTTCATGTTGACTAATTTCATTTATCAATCTATCCACATTATTTGGTGATCTTAACTAAAGTCAATTTAGATTTTCAAATATATTTTACCAACTATTTCCAATGCTCTACATGCGCTCTGCTCTGTGTGCTTTTATTAGTAATGGAGCATGTCACTGAAAGAAAACTTTGAAGAGCAGACTAAATGCATAGCGCAGGTGTTTGATACGAAACACGATTTTGATCGAAAAACCGGTCTAAGAATGACAGCATTTTTAGTGAAGGTTTTCGTTTTTTGGGTTTTGTCGATTTATGGCCATCGTCTTATTTCGACATTTCTGCCAGAGTTTTAAAAAAAAATTTGGACAGACATAATAATAAGACTAATTTGTAGTATAATATAAAAATAATAATAAGAATAATATTATTTATAAATCCAGACTTATATACTAATCTAAAACCAGTCAAATCACTTCATTTGTTGACATATTTGCATATATTTTACCGATTTCTTCAAATAACCTACATTGTTTGTTTGTTTTTGAAATTAATGGGGACGCATATTTTTCTTAATAAGTAAAACGCTTTCAACCTGTAGCTTTGATATTATTGATTCATAATCCTTTTCTTCAATACAAAGGTTTCATTGCAAAAATTTGCTGCATCAATGTTTCTAAAAAGAGGAAAAGAATTTTTCAATTTTCCAATTTTCTATATTTTGAACATGTATCACATATATTTAAACCAAATAAAATATGTATTACACATGTATATACACCAAACCAAGAACATGTTTGTTGTAAATTAGAAATATTTGTTGCAACTTAATGTGCTGGATACATACAATTGTATCATGTATGTATATAATAAATATATAAATGTATATAATTTTCATCTAAATGAATTTTATTGTCACATTATACTTTAATTTTCTATTTGAATGGTAATTCTGTTTTGCGGAAAAAAAAATCGATCAAAGAGACCTGAGTAAAAGTTGAATAAAATTCAAGCATAAAATATAATATACATTTAGGCATACATTTAACCATTAGGAAAATTAAAATTATTAATTATAAAAAATCTAAATTAAATTTTAAAATTTCGGCTCCGAGGTGCATTAGTACCTGTTAATGGCCTTCTCCTGACAAAATTTCAGACTCCTGTGTGCTACAGATTTCGCTGGAGAGCGCACGCAGACAGACAAACACTTTATTTTATTATTATAGATTTCGGCTCCGAGGTGCATTAGTACCTGTTAATGGCCTTCTCCTGACAAAATTTCAGACTCCTGTGTGCTACAGATTTCGCTGGAGAGCGCACGCAGACAGACAAACACTTTATTTTATTATTATAGATAACATTCTAATAGTCATAATAAAATCAAAAACTTAATCTTTTTCAAAACTTTAAAAATATTCCGAAAATTCTTAAAAAATCAAAATTACAAACTTTTTTCAAAATTCCAAAAATATTCCAAAAATTATAACAAAATCAAACATTTCCATGATCAAATTTCGAACATGAAATTGGACATGGACATTTTTGATTTTGTTATAATTTTTGGAATATTTTGGAATTTTGAAATAAGTTTGTATTTTTGATTTTGTAAGAATTTTCGGAATATTTTTAAAGTTTTGAATAAGTTTAAATTTTTGATTTTATTATGGCTATTAGAATGTTTTTGTAAAAAGTTTGTATTTTTGATTTATTATAATTTTTGCGATAGTTTAAGTATTTTTGGAAAAATTTTTTGAATTTCGAATTTTTGAAATATTTTTAGAATTTTGGACAAAGTTTCAATTTTCGATTTTGTAATAATTTTTAGAATATTTTTAGAATTTTGAAAAAAGCTTGCATTAATATATTATAAAGAATATTGGAAAAAGTTTCAATTTTTGATTTTCCTATAATTTTTGCAATATTCTAAGAATATTGGAAAAAGATTCAATTTTTGATGTTGTTATAATTTTTGCTATATATTTAGAATTTTGGAAAAGGTTTCAATTTTGGATTTTGTGATAATTTTTGAAATATTTTTAGAATTTTGAAAAATGTTTGCATTTATCCAATATTTTAAAAATATTGGAAAATGTTTCAATTTTTGATTTGGTTATAATTTTTGCAATAATTTTAAAATATTGAAAAAAATTCAATTTTTGATCTTGTTATAATTTTTGCAATGTTTTTAGCATTATGAAAAAAGTTTCAATCTTTGTTTTTATGATAATTTTTAGAATATTTTTGGAATTTTGAAAGAAATATGAAATTTTGATTTTGAAATATTTTCTCGAAAATTTAAATGACCTCTCCATTTTGAGCAATTTGGTAATTGTATCATCTTTTCACTAAATTATGTTTATTTATGATCTGTTATAATTTTCCGGGAAATATTAGTGTTTCGTGTTTGTTTTGTAATAAATTTCTAAATAAAAATAAAAAAATACATGTACTTTAACAAAGAGTTTTATGTTTGATATACATCGCTGTAAAAAACTAAAAACGTCTTCTTAAAAGTTTTTTGCCGAAAACCATATCAAAATCCTTAACCCAGACCGAATTTTTAATATCTCAGAGCTTGAAATTTCGGTCCCTTCATGTTATCCAATGATGAGGTTTGTGTATTATATCATATTTTTACCTTTTTTGCATATTTTATGTATCCATTTCAGAGGAAAATTACAATTATCTTTAAAAAGTGATTAATAACGATTGTCGTTGATTGGTATACAAAAATTGGAATATTTTATACTGAAATTTCTAGAACGAAACTTTTAATAACAAATAAGAGCGTTTTTATTCTATATATAGCGAATATCAAAATATATCACTCAAATCCAGTTTTTCGTATTTGGCGAAAACATTTTTAAACTCCCTGAGTGTACCAATTCCGAATTCACTACGTTATGTTAAAAGCGCTCGGTCATGCGTTCGATTCAAATACAATTTTAAGTACGTTTTGAAACAATATTTTAGTCGGATTCGTAACGGTTGTTTCTTGGGCTTGATACAAAGCACTGTACAATTTTCGGTGCAAAATATAAACACTATAGCAAGCATTTCTATATCGTAATATAAAATCGTGAGTGATCGACCACTCGAATGGCTAAGCAATTGAACATCATCAAAGCGGATCCAAAGTCAAACCTTCGTCAGGTAAAATTATTTCTAACCATATTATCATAACATTCAACATCATGGGTTTGCAATCAACTGAAAGTCAACGAAAATGAATGATAACTTTGAAAAGTCTAATTGCTGGTTACTCATATAATGTCATAATTTATATTGAATTTAGAAAATTGATTGAATTCCCTATATTAATATTAGTACATCGACACTTGTTGATTCCACCACTCTGCTGTGGAATATTAGAGACATATAATTGGTTCATTCACTGGGCTAGTGTCGACCAGTAAAGATTTAACAACCCAAAGTAACAAACTTCACTGGTAAATTAGGGTCAGTTTTGCCAGCATTATTCACATGAGTAAATGCTTAACCGGTTAGATATATATATCTTGCATGGTTTGTATATTCCTGCTTTAGTTGACGGGTGCCATTACCACCTGACTTGCTAATTAACACCGTGCTCTATCACTCAAACAATCAGAGACCAGGTTGAATGTATTATATCAAAACTTTAAAACAATGTAGCATGGGATATCTTGTCCTATGCTACCCAAATTTACACCGAACAACAACACAAACCCCTTTTTTCATCCCAAAAGGTGCTAATACTAACTCACATATGCAAGTTGTGATTTTAGTACAATTGTTTACCACTGATATCCAAAACGAAAACGTTATTATGTGATTTATAATTCAACTCTGACGAAGATTTTATTAAAATAATTCCGCAGTTCCATAACCAAACCTTAACTTGAAGAAAACAATTTTCTTAATTAAAACAACAAACTTATTACTGTTAAACATGATTGACAAAAAAGTTTAACAATAACAATCGTTAATCAATAAATAATTCAATTTTGTTTGTTTTGTAAAATAAATATTTTAGAAATTTGTATTATTTAAATTTTAAATCAACGAAAAAATTAAGAAGTTTTTTTTCCAAGGTACGAACAACATGCTTATTTCTTACTTCTGTCTTATTGTTTGTTTTTATTTTTGCTTCTTTCCGAAATCTTAAATTAAAAAAGAAACCAAATTCAAGTACAAAAATTATATTGAATCACGATGGTAATGATGAGAAGGTCAATTTAATTTTGGTTTTATTATTATTATATTATTCACTTGTTCGCTACATTTATGATACATTTTAATTAAATTTTTAAATTGAGGTTAGGTGAAGTGGATGAACTCAACACAATTTTATTTCACGACTTACTAATTTTGAGTAAGACATTGTACCTAATTCGTTATAGGAGTGATTGCAAAAATAGGTCGATGATTATTCCTGGTTTTTGGATCTTGATTGTTGGTTCTTGACCATTGATTTTTGATTCTTTATTCATGATTTTTGATTCTTGATTTTTGATTTTTGATCTTTGCTTTTTGATCTTTGATTCTTGATTCTTGATTCTTAATTCTTGATTCATGATTCTTGATTCTTGATTCTTGATGCTTGATTCTTGATTTTTGATTCTTGATTCTTGATTCTTGATTCTTGATTCTTGATTCTTGATTCTTGATTCTTGATTCTTGATTCTTGATTCTTGATTCTTGATTCTTGATTCTTGATTCTTGATTCTTGATTCTTGATTCTTGATTCTTGATTCTTGATTCTTGATTCTTGATTCTTGATTCTTGATTCTTGATTCTTGATTCTTGATTCTTGATTCTTGATTCTTGATTCTTGATTCTTGATTCTTGATTCTTGATTCTTGATTCTTGATTCTTGATTCTTGATTCTTGATTCTTGATTCTTGATTCTTGATTCTTGATTCTTGATTCTTGATTCTTGATTCTTGATTCTTGATTCTTGATTCTTGATTCTTGATTCTTGATTCTTGATTCTTGATTCTTGATTCTTGATTCTTGATTCTTGATTCTTGATTCTTGATTCTTGATTCTTGATTCTTGATTCTTGATTCTTGATTCTTGATTCTTGATTCTTGATTCTTGATTCTTGATTCTTGATTCTTGATTCTTGATTCTTGATTCTTGATTCTTGATTCTTGATTCGTGATTCTTGATTCTTGATTCTTGAATCTTTCTTGATTCTTGATATTTGATTTTTGATTCTGGTTTGGTTTTTGATTCTTGGTTTATCATTTTTCCGTCATAACGCACCACTCTTTTGCCTCTAAGGAAGAACGTTAATGACTATATATCTTACAGTCTGATCATTTTTGTGTGGATATAAAGAAATACCTGGTGCTTTGTGGTGATAAAGTTTGTTTAATTCTGTAGGACGCAGATTTTGAATAAACTAACTATATAGAACTTATGTAGACAATTGTGTGTTGATAAGTTATTTACTTGAGTGGCCATTTCTTCGGCCTGAAGTGCTATCAAGTGACAGTTATTTCAAACTAGTAATGCACCTTTTATATTGTTTGTATCTTTTTCCATAAAATTTGAATCAGTTGTAAAGACCAACCAGGTGCATAATTGAAATTTTTATCACGATTCTTGACTCACAATTTATCATGCTTTTATATTATGTATTGTTTTTACTACGCAGCTTAATATATTTTTTATTAGTTACACAATTAACACAAATTGTCCCCTCTCTATAATGGCAGCCATTATTGTTTTGATGGTTCCCTCCTTTTTTCAACATTTAAATTAATTGTAATCAAAATAGTTCTATCAACAAAATTTACACCTCATTTAACTTCTATCAGATTTTGTTGCAATTCAGTTGGAAACAAACCCTTCAGTTAAAATTACAATAACTACTAAAAAAGAATAGTGGGGTGTCACAATTAAACTTGAGTTTTACGTTCCATATTTTTTATTTTATTGATTTTTTAGTTTTAATTCTATAAATAAAACGGAAATAATTTACAAATTGTTTACTCGGCCAACGTGAAACGCAGAATTTTTTGTTTTGTTAATTTCCTAATCGAATTTTTTTTATAATTTTCAAAGTGAAATAAGTGATGTGTGTTCAGCACAGTTGTTTCTTTTTATTGCCCGGAGGACATTTGAATTTAAAAATTGAAAGTAACTAATTGAATTTTATAACATATTAAGATTTTTTGAAAGAGAAATAAAAATTATGTGGTTGTAAAACCATAGATTTGATTGTATTTCATAACTAAGCTTACATATGTATACAGATTTATATGTGTATGAGGGATTAGTTTTTGTTGATTTATGCATTTTTTTTCAAACAAATTTGCGTCCATCAACACCGCAGAACGCATGTTGTTGTGGGACCTATAAAAGATTTTAATGTGTTGTTACTTGTTGTGACACATATTGTAATTATTACTACACGGCACCTTTTATTTGAAAAAAATATACATATATAAGCATATCAATAGATTAGTAAGTATACTTGTTAACGTTCACTACATATTAAAATACCATTCCACGAATTATAACCATCAAATCATCATTTTAATTTCTAATCACACACCTCATTTCACCTAGCTCATTATTCCAATGGAAATAATAATAATAATTCCGGCACACTTTAATTTCCTTTTATAAGCCAAAAAAAAAAGAATAAATCTTTCAGATGAAAACAAAAATTAATAAGCGCGACAATCAACAACAACAATAATAATAATTTAAATCTTTAAGGCAAAAAAAATATTATTTCATTTGGTTTTTGCTGATTTCATTCTTTTGAATTTTATCGTTCTTTCACTTAGTTTAAATTTTTTTTCTTATTTAAATCAAAGTATATATCGCGAATAATAGATTTCTTAAAAAAAATATATTTTTAAAAGTAGCAAAAAACAAATTTTAAATGTGGCAAATAAATCCATGAAATACGCGAGAACAATGCATTTATTTGAATTGAGTGGCAAAACGAAAAGAAATGGTCTAACATCGATGATTTATATGGTTGGTTGGGGGTCATTTCAGATATCTATCAGTTGTTGAGAAATTATCAGTTGAGTTGGGAAACAATTTTTTTCTTTTATCGAATGACGGAATGAATAATGGAATTATGGATTGATTTTCTAAAATTTTTTTAAAAAGTTTGATTGCCAGCGTGTAAGTGTTTTTTGCAAACGAAAGTGAAATAAATTTTATTCAATGTGATAGTACGATTAATATATTTTAATGTGTAAATCCAGTATTCAAATCAAACCCTTATTATTAGGGTTCTAGGTAACGACAATTTTGATTTGTTTTACTCTAACGATCAATAGAGCCGGACTGTTTAATCAATTTCAAACCATTTTAATGGGATTTTAAACTAAAATGACAGGTGAGTTGAAGAATTAATTACTTACAACATATCTTACACCGAATGTGTATAAAACATTTCTAAAAATATGATTTAAACTAAAACGGACTAAATTGTGTAGATTATATGATTCGGTTATGTATATTGTACCTTGTATTACATGTTACGCTTATAACATCGGACTACATAGCATGAGATTTCATCGGACTACATGAGCATGAGAATTTTCAATCTAAGGATTACAGGTTCGAGCCCGTTGGGCGCCATTTTGTAAAAGAGGAGTGATTAAAATAAGGTTCATCATGTGGGTGCAGCAACAGATTAAGTTGTGGCTTTTTCGCGAAAAACTTACTAACTACTATCAATGCGAAATTGGTATTTAAAATATAGTCAAATTGACGGTCATGTTGAATTCATTCTATGAATTCACACTTAGTAATGTTTAGAAATCTGTTTCTGTATAAGATTTCCAAAAACTAGCTAATAAACGTAATATTTGTACACGCATTATTCTGCGCGTTTGACTGAATACCTTCTGATTTCTTTTGTCAACTTAAAACCGTATAGCGATGACTACAAGCTGGACAGTCTCAACAAATGTGTCTTAAAAACAGTCTTAAAAAACGTGTTTCTGAACTAATCGATTGTTAACGTCAACAACAGATATTGTGATTTGTGAATAACTTGTTTCTTGTATACTTTAAATCAGTCAAGTGTGGCCTTAAGATCCTTATACAGTTTATATAAGCAGCAGAGCATATGTTCACAGTTTACTCAACAGGTGTATCAGACGTATAAAAGTGGAGTTTCTGCAGTTGATGTTGTTGTGAGGCTGCTGTCCCCTACAGAAAGAAAAAACAAAGAAAAAAAATTCATCTGTCCGGAAAACTTCCTTTTGCACGAATCAATACCACTTATCGTTTTTTTATTTCGTAACTTTCTCGACCCTGTTAGCAGTGATTTCGTTTTCATCGATTGCTGTCTCATTTTTGATATGTTGTTGATTCATAATTTTTTTTTAGATATGGACTTGGACATTTGGTAATCAGCAAGGCAAACGATGAGAATTCATCAGTTTTCAGTTTTGTTCTAGAATATTTTTAAGGTGAAAACACTTCGTGTTAATATATAGTTCTAACAAACAAATGTTTTCGAATTAATTTTTTAGTTTAATTAAAAGATGATAACAATTGATTGGTTTTAGAAACATTTATTTATGTTTTTTTATAATCAAATTGTAGTTAAATTTATAAGTGTAAAGCGATTTATTTTTTTTGCTTTGCTTGATGAAATAATAAAAATTAAAAAGAATAGATTTTTGTGAGATAAGTTAAGTTTTGAACTTAAGTTTTGAGTAGAGTTGTAGCTTAAATTAAATAAAATGTTGTTGAGAGCTTCATTTTAATAAATCGTGTTGTAAGAAAACTGATAAAATTGTAAAAACGATATTCCATCGTGGTTTTAGTTATAGTGATTGGTTTGCATTAAATACAATCGTAACCCAAATAAATAACTGTTTGTATTGGTTATATTAGTCTGGTAATGGCAAAAACAAAACAAAAAATTCATTTGACCGTCAATTTGAGCTTTTTTTTTTAAATTTTTAGTATGCATCAAATTATTCAAAGTCTGTGACAATAGCATTTTAATCGATCATTGTGTAGTGAAATAGTTTATTCTCAAACAAAAGTTTAAAATTTGTGCGAGGTACGAGCGAAAATTTTAAATTTGCGAGAGAACAAAATTCATTACACACGAATTGATTACACTACTTAATTCTCTGACAATGAATTGTGTATTATTTATTATATAAATAAAAATATTTTCTTCAATTAAAACAATAAATCTTTATTGTTTTAATTGATAAATCAAATTTCTGATTAAAAAAAACCCTGATGATAAAAAAAAAACCCATCCCATTCAATCAACCAAATTCAACTAAACGAAATAAGAGAAATTGACCTAAAATGTAATTTTGAACAAAACCTGTCAAGGCCATTGTAATTATAATTTGAAAATAATTTTAATAAAATCAAAACAATTTGACCAATTGGAATCATACCAATTGAATAATGATAATTTTATAGGAAAATTTTCATTAGACAATAGGTTAAGTTCATTAGGCTATAGGTTAGAAAACAATACAATAATACATACTTTTATTATGGATAAAACATACAAATAAAGCTGATATTAATAAATGAAAGAGAATAAAAGTTGTTAAAGTATTTGTCTTTCTAATTCATATTGGAAATAATTATAATTTTTAATCCTTTGTGTAATCAAGTACAGTAAATAATTTGAATTGTTTTATTAGTGAGGATTGTTTTATTCCGTTTATTGGTCATCGAATATAAATTACAGTTACGAACAAATGTGTTTTTCAATTTCTCGATCGATCGCTTATTTTTATGTTCAGTTGAATTGTGCTATTGTTTTTTGCATTTGAGTAACCTGAAATTCATCTTGCAATGATTGTGATAAATTTTGCATAAAAAGGACTACCATTATTACATCACTAGAATAACCAGCTATCGTAATAAAAACAAAATAAATGTAATAACTAGTTAACAAATAAAAAGGAAATTAGCGAAAAAAAAATAAAATCTAAACCGAAATTAGTGAATCAATCGAATAAGAGTTCAAATTTGTTGGTATATATTTATCAACCAAACCAACTTATCTTCATATTGTGAGGTCTGCTTGTCATTATTGAGCCGCTTTTGGATTATTATTGAACCACAATTAGCCGGAATGGATGGCTGTGTGCGTGAGATGCCATTTGTGTGTGAAGTTTGAACAAAATCATAACATAATTTGCAATAAGACCAACTGGACATTTGTCGTAACGATTGAGTTGTTTTTCATTATTGTCCGGACCAGAGGTGCAACATTGTTATTTACATCCTGTACCTTTGTGTGTTTGATTATTCTTATGCAAAAATCGCCCAGCTTGTTTAATTCCGTTTACTCAGTCTCATTTGCGTTTATATCTGATTATTTGTACTGAACTGAAGAGAAATTACTTCTCGAACACACATGGCTGAGGCACGCTGGAACAAAACCTCGCTTGGCACGCAGTCCTCCAATTGCTTCCTGTTAGTGACATCACTAGCGGGTTCAGTGTTCATTACATGGGTGAGATAATTTGTTTTTAATTTAACTGAGTAACTGAGATAAATGTAAATTGTTCGTTTTAGTCGTCTTTTGCTTTTTTATGAAGTAATTGTCTCACTTAAACACTCATTTCTATATGTCAACTCGTGGATACCATAATTTGGAATATTTTTGAAGTCTTTTTATGGCACTTAATTTTTCTTCACATCTAAGAACTCTCCATGTTTGAAGCAGTTTGTTGTTATAGCGCCTCACTATGCTGATTTTAGTGTATCCAACCACCAGTAGTCTATTCGTTGATCAACAAAATAAAGGGGTTAGTATCATCAGCCCATAGAAAATGTCTGCATTAACACTTATAGAACAATTGGCCAAAATTAGCGTGAAACCCGTTATTATGTTCTCATCGCTTACTAAAGTTTTTGCAGGAAAAATAAACAACAATCATCAAAAAACCCGTATTTGAAAAACTTTTCAGTTAAGATTTGCTTGATCAAGTGAACCATCGAGGCTTGCCAATGCTGTCCATTAACAATAATGGTTGTTCCCGATTTATTTTGCCTCATTAAGCAAAACGACAGTGAAAACTGAATTCATTCATTAAGCTATAAATGTTATTCTGGTCTCTTTTCAATACAAAACTTAAAATTATGAAATAACGATAATTCACAATTATACATAACAGACATTCTGACTCTTTTCTACTTTTTATTCAATTTTTATGTTTTTTTTACCATCACTTAAATACAAATTATTAATGCACAATCAATAAAAAATTGTTCATCGATCACGATGTAATATATCTAAATTATACATCAATTATACACATTTAACTCAACCAAAACAATTGACATTTCTAACTAACCATAACCAATTCATTTCAAACATTTCGGTTGATCTTAACAATCTTATATACCAACAAGAAATTTAAAAATCAACTTAAGAACACAAAAAAATCTATAAGATTCCCTAAGGCGATTAAATTATTTAAAATTCCCGTTACATTAAAAAAAAACAGAAGAAAAAAAAATGATCTTACACACAATAAACATGTGAGATAAATATGAGAAATAAAATTGTAATAAGAATAATACAGAGATGAGAGACGAGATAAAAAATGACAAGAAAATATGTATATCGATCTCTTTTATTTTAATTAATTTTATTTTGAACCAAATTTTTTAGCCAATTTCCGCATTAAATTTTAAATTTTTGAATTTATTTTTTTTTGAAATTGAGGTTATGTTCGTCTGTAGTTTTGTGACAGGTTAATTAAATTTTACATAAGCTTAATAATTGGTAATTAGAGATTGTATGAAAAACTTATATTTATTTTAAGATTATGATTTTTACATCATTAAGAAACGATTAGATTTCAGTTCAGACAGTAACCAATTAAAAACGAAATAAACGGTTTTTACGATTTATTTGAAACGTGAAAAGTAATCAAAATGTCGACTATAACCAATTAATTCAAGAAAAAACCCTATAATTTTATGTAATTAAAAAAAAACAAATTTTAAAGGAATTGTTTATCTAATCACCACCCTCACGAATACGACTTATGTCTTTAATTACATAAAATATAAAATCTGATCTCTTTCACGATCGTCATTAAAACTTAAGTTTTTGAAAATTTAATCCAAGAACGATCATTAAACATAAAATTATTTTATTTCGCGATCACTTTGATTTCGATTGATGCGAATAAAACAAAAGTCAATAATTAAAAATGTTCAATAAACTCATTTCTAATGAAATTTAATTGATCATTTTTTGATTACGATCGCAACTTGATCTTTCGTTTTTTTATCTTTTTTATTGTAATAAAATATTTTAAATTGTTTTTTTTTCTACTCTTGTATTATTATCTTTCAGTGTTATTGTTTTTGTTGTTGTTTGAATACTTGGTGTTATTTCGAGTGATCTACGAGTTTACCGACATGACATGCTGATAATATTATGATCAATAGAGTATTCAAATTATAGTTTGAATATATATTTTTGATTGTTGTTTTATTGTGTTAATTTTTTTTGTTTAAATGATATATTATAAGAAGATAACACGTGTGAGGATAGTAATTGTTAAAGCGATTATAAAAATATAATTTATGACAACTCAATGTATTTATGATTAATTAGGTTTGTGTTAACCCAGTTCCCAAGGAAACTTGACATCAATTTGTTTAAAAGAAATAAAAGTATTGAAAGAAATCAATCAAATGTCCAAAATTTGATCAAATCATTTGATTTTTAAATTTAGTTTTCAGATTTTAATAAATTAGAACAACGTGTTTTAGTTGTAATCACCAAAATTACTCAGCTAGGTCATAACGAACCTTTTCCATGCTCGGTTTCCAAATTATCATCTATCAAAAAATCGTTTAATTTCCATTCGCAAATTATGCAACTTCCATTAATAACAAAATCTGACCAGATAATCGATCGTCAATTTATAAATCGTATTAAATGTCTGATTCTTCTATTTCTATCACTATAAATCACAAATATAATACATCAAATATAAAAAATCAACCATTATTCTCTGTGATCACGAAAGTTTAAAAGAATTCTATCTATTTCAACATTTTTATACAATCTCTAAACACCAACACCACATTCTAGTCGCTTGTTCATACGCGTATATCTATTTATTTTGTTTGCCAAAAAAAATTCAACAAAAACAAATCAAATACAACCGTCATCATGATGATCGTCGTCATCTAACAAAACAAAACTAATAAAAAAAATAATCTAATCATCATATGTGTGGACCACAACCCAAGGAACAACAACAACAACAACATCGAATTTTAAAATTGGATTTCAGATGTTTGAAATACGAAAAAGATAGTTACTTGCTTTCGAGTTGAGTGAACTTACTTAGAATTATTTTTTTTGGTTTGCCTTTTTTTTATAAGAATGTTTATCAATTTATCTCTTTTGATGGTCAAAAAAATAAAAATTAAAAACCATAATAATAATAAATTGTTTTTTCTAGAAGATTTGTGCACAAGATGTGGGTTTATCGCCGTAGTTTCGTTTTGTAAATTTTCAAAAAACAATTGATGAAAGTTAAGATTGCGAAATAGTTGATATTTATATTAAATTTAATAAACTATTTCGAAACCACTTACACCAATACAGTATACACCTTAAAATTAAAATAACATTTCAACATTTTATTTTTAATTAAAATTTGTAAATGTCATTCAATAAAATAAATAAACAAAATATTATGCTAAAATAATAATTGAATATTAAAAAAAAACGAACAAAATTGATTGATCGTGATTTGATCATCATATTTATCGTTTGATCTTTTCAACTTGATCCTCATAAAAATAAAACAGATATATTAGTTAAGCAAAAAAAATTTTAAAATTCTGAAAACGTGATTTTGTGTTTTTATGTGTTCTTGTACCAATCGGAAAGAATTTTTTTTAAAGAAACGTGTTAAAATTAATTAATAAGAACAAAAAAATTCTGAACAAAATTTCGGACTCTGTATGATAAAATTTTAGGAAACTTAATTCGTATTACACAAATTACCGAAAGTTTAAATTTTGTATAAAGTAAATGAAAGACTCTGGTTATTTTTGAATACACTTTCGGATTGAGGTCAATTCGTTCTTTTAAAAGCAAGAAATGGGGAGAAAAATTTATCTTTTAATTTCACCCTTTTGGAAAAGATAATTGATAATTATTTAAAAGACGGTGTATTTTCAGTACATGAGAGAAAAACGAGTTTCGAGCAATTTTTATTAAAACTTAATTTTTTTGCTATAACAATATCACTATAAACTTATGTTAATTCATAACTGAATTTCGACAACCATAGTGTAAATGGTATTTTTTTTAAAAGCAAAACTAAAATTTATTAATTACAAAAATATGCTCGGTTGATTAAATTTTATATTCAAATATTGTGAATAAATAAATATTTTTTAAGACAAAAATATCTGTTAGGACAAATTATTTGCAATAGGTATATTGTAGTTTACTAGGTCATTCAATAAGTCCGTAGGATGACGCATAGATGGCGTTACTAGAATTTTTTCCATATGATTTTTATTTAGTGCTAACCTTCAAACGATACGTGTATAAATTTGACAGCAATCTGACTATTTATTCGTGAGTTATAGCATTTTGTGTGAAGCAACTTTTGTTTTTGAAAAAAAAATGGAAAAAAGTGAATTTCGAATTTTAATAAAGCATTGCTTTTTGATGAAAAAAAATACAGTGGAAACCAAACAATGGCTTGATAAACATTATCCAAACTCTGCTCCATCGAGACAAATGGTAGAGAAGTGGATGGCTGAATTTAAATGTGGTCGTACCAGCACAAAAGATGCAGAGCGCAGTGGACGCCCAAATGAGGCTGTTATTCCAGAAAACATAAAAAAAATCCACAAATTGGTTATGAACGATCGCAAATTGAAGGTGCACGAAATAGCTGACATTGTAAAGGTAGCAGATGGTAGTGTTTTTACCATTTTACATGAACATTTGGGTATGCGAAAGCTCTGTGCAAATTGGGTGCCGCGTGAGCTCACAGTCGACCAAAAACAACAACGAATCGATGCTTCGGAGGAGTCTTTGGCACTGTTAAACCGCAATAAAAGGGAATTCTATCGTAGATATGTGACAATGGATGAGACATGGCTTCACAATTACACACCAGAATCCAAAAGACAGTCAGCTGAGTGGACAGCAGTCGACGAACCGAATCCAAAGCGAGCAAAGACGCAACAGTCGGCCGGTAAGGTGATGGCGTCTGTATTTTGGGATACGAACGGAATAATATTCATCGACTATCTCCAAAAAGAAACCACCATCAACAGCGAGTATTACTGTGAACTTTTGGATCGATTGAAGGCTGAAATCGCAAAGAAACGGCCACATTTGCAAAAGAAAAAAGTGTTGTTTCACCAAGATAATGCACCGTGTCACAGATCGATGAAAACGATGGCAAAATTGAATGAATTGGGCTTTGAATTGCTTACCCACCCACCATATTCTCCAGATTTAGCCCCCAGCGACTTTTTCCTGTTTTCAGATCTCAAGAGAATGCTTGCTGGAAAGAAATTTAAGTCCAATGATGAAGTAATCGCTGAAACTGAGGCCTATTTTGACGAGAAAGAGAAATCGTACTATAAAAGTGGTATAGAAAAGTTGGAAAATCGCTATACTCGTTGTATCGCCCTCGAAGGCAACTATGTTGAATAAAAAAATCGAGTTTTGTCAAAATGTTGTTTTTTTCTTACTTATCCTACGGACTTATTGAACGACCTGTTATAGTTGGTATTTGTCTGATTTAAAGTCCAGAATTTAATTCTGTTATTTTAGATCCGCTGTTGATTTTTTAACCATACCCTCACCTTCTCCTGTGTTCTAGCCGACCTGATACGAGCGTCGTTAAAACCTTAATAAGAATATTAGGGTTACACGAAATAGTTATCCAAATTAGTGCGACGCATGTTACCATATCCTTTAAGTCAGTTATAATGGATTTCTATGTGTTAAAAAAGAAAAATTTAAATGAACAAAAGCTGGAAAAGTTAACATTTAAACATTCCGTTAGATTTAGGTTTTATTTTCTCTAACATTTCATTGACGACAATTTAAAAATAAAATCAATTTTGGTAATATCAGAATAGATTTGGCAGAAACTAATTTTAAAATCACTCTTTGTTTTGTATAAAAAAATTACAAGGAATTAAATAGTTTGATTAAAGAAAACTTTAAAAAAAATAAATTATGATTCATCAATATCCTCTCTGATAAAACGAGATGTATCTTAATCTATATCCCGCAGGAGGGATCGATTTTGATCGATTATGATCAATGTTGATCTACGGGTCTGACTACCCTGCGTACTCCAGTCCCTGCCATTGACATATGAGTTAGCGCGAGATATCACATACCACTGGCAATGGCAGGAGATGTCATTAGCCAAGATGATATCTTAGGGTGCTGGCGGACGAACTTTAATTAGTCAACGGCAGCACCTCCAGTCTTAGCTGGGCAGCGTTCCGTAGCGGTACCGCTCATTAGCTCTTCCGAGGAATCGGACCAACACGTAGTTATGTATGGGCTTTGTGCCTCGATTGAGGTGGTGGGCGGTGCGTCTGGGGTGCGCTGCATCAGCTGGATTATTGGCATTTAGTTTTGTTTTGTTTTCTGCAAATTTCTCACAATTTGTTTTTCACTTATTATTTTGTTATTATTTCTTCATCTTATCATGAAATATTGGCATATGTCATATTTTGTAGTATGATAGGATTTTTTACTTAGTTATGCATTTTAAAATACAACATAAAAAACTAAAATAAACATTTTGATATATATATGGCAGTACAACCGAAAAAAAATAAGTCTGCAAGTGGTAAAGCAAATTTGCGCAATCCACCCGCCCATAAAGCGGCACGTCCACGGAATTTGCAGGGACAAAACATATATGAATCAATAAAAAATTTTAAAATACATGTTCAAAACATCTGCGGATTGAACGCTAACCATGACCACGTGCAACATCATCTTGAGCACGACAAACCGAACATTCTATTCCTTACCGAAACACAAGTTTCTGAAAATTTTCTCTTTATAGAATCGCTTAATTCCAAATATAGGCTCGAATCAGCTTTCAAACTCCATTAGGGCGTATGCGCATTCATTCAAGAGAGTGTTGCGTACACGCGCTTTCCAAATTTTGAACTACACGGTGACGGCTTCAATACAATGGTTTTAAAGATTTGTCTTCCAGAAATTACTTTTTTTACAATAGCTTTATACCGGTCCCCCAACAAACGTAACCCAAACTTTTTTAATATACTTACAAAAATTGTGGACGAGATTAGAGCAAAGTCCCCTAATTGTGAAGTTATCGTTACCGGTGACTTCAACGTCCACAACAAATCATGGTTGGAATTCTCCAAATCGACCGACGATGTTGACAATAGTGGAAAACTGGCAGAAATTTTTGCCGCGTCTCAGAGCCTATTCCAAATTGTTAAAAGCCCGACTTTCACTCCCCGTAATGGCGGTGATAATAGTTTTCTTTTAGATCTCTATCTTACCACAATGCCAGATATTACGAGTGTCGATGTCGCGAAAGGTAGTATTGGAAATTCTGATCATTATTTAATCTCATCAGTTATCAAAACTGATTTACTTAAAACTACAGCTCCCAAACCCCGTAAAATATTTCACTACTCAAAAATGGATAAGAGTGGTCTTCAAAATTTTTTCCATGGTTTCCCTTTCGACCGTCATTGTTTTTACACTGACAATGTAAATGTTTCTGCTCAAAACTTTACAGAAACCATCCAATTTGCTATCAATAAATTTGTCCCTTTCTCCATAGTAAAACCCAAACAAAAATACTTGTATTCGAAAGCTGCCAAAACGGCACTTAGAAACAAACGTAGATCATTTAATATTTGGATTCATAACAAAACTCCCACTAATCGATCCCAATATCTAAAGGCCAACAAAATATCTAATCAGATTATCTCAAACGAAAAGTCCGAAATTGATAGAGCGAAAGCCTCAAAACTTACGTCTATGTCTGTTTCTGACAAGAGTTTCTACAGTGCCATCAATTCTTTAAATTCTGGTACAAAATTTTCTATTCCCCCTATTATTGATGGTGATTTAATCGTCAATGATCCCGCAAGAAAAGCTAACTTGTTCGCTGAACGCTTTGCTCTGAACTCCACTGTTTTGGAAACTCCTAAAGAAATACCCCAAATCCAGTCTTCAGGAGTTAATATGAATGAACTTCACTTCAAACCCAAAATAGTCGCTAAACTTTTAAAGGGTTTAAACATCAACAAAGCATCAGGAATGGACAATATTCCACCCATTATTTTAAAAACCTTTTCCAAAGAACTTGCACCAACTTTAACTAAAATATTCTACCAATCCTACAAATCTGGTATATTTCCCTCGTGCTGGAAGTTGGCAAATGTCCAGCCCGTCCCCAAAAAGGGACCAAAATCCGATATCTCAAATTATAGGCCAATAGCTTTACTATCGGTCCTATCCAAAGTCTATGAGCATTATATTAATACACATATTTCAAAATTTCTGGAAGAAAATCATTTGGTATCCGACAGCCAATACGGTTTTCGAAACAAAAGATCAACTACCGATCTATTAAACTATGTAGCGCATTGTTGGAACAGCATACTTGATAAAGGTGGTGAAACATACGTTATCGCTTTAGACATCTCCGAGGCATTCGATCGAGTCTGGCATGCCAACTTAATCAACAAGCTCGTTGCGTACGGTTTTCATCCCAATGTTGTGAAGCTGATTCAAAATTTTCTATCCAACCGATACATTTCGGTAACCTTAGACGGATTTTCTTCTGAGTCTAAACTAATTAACGCTGGTGTACCCCAAGGCTCAGTATTGTCCCCAACCCTATTTTTGATTTATATCAACGAATTGTTGAAAATCACCAGTAATCCAATAAATAGTTTTGCAGATGATAGTACTCTGCACAAGTCGTTCGAGCCCCTTCCTTCAAAAGGTAAAATGCACGAACGAATTAATCCTGCCCGGAGAGACGCTGCCATAAACTTGAACAAAGACCTGAATAAAGTCGCCGACTGGGGTGACCAAAACCTTGTCAATTTCAACTCCACCAAAACACAGCTGTTGATTGTTTCCAGATTAAAGACCGAGTTCCCCAAAGATATTTTATTTAGTATGTGTGATGAACAAATAGGTGAATGTAAAAGCATTCGTTTATTGGGTGTCACAGTTTCAAATGACCTACTCTGGAACGATCATGTAATGGCGATGGCAAAAAGCGCGTCTAAAAAACTCGGCCTCCTAAATAGATGCAAAAAATTTTTTACTCCATACCAATTGCTCCATGTTTATAAGTCCTATATTCGTCCCTGTATGGAGTACTGCTGTCAAGTTTGGGGTGTTGCCTCTGTTTCCATCTTGGCTCTCTTGGACTCTGTTCAAAAGCGAGCTATACGAATTGTGGGTGATCGAACTTTGACATCAAAACTTGATTCCCTACAACATCGTCGCACTGTTGCTGACCTCGTTGTTTTTTACAAATATCGTCATCAGCAGTGCTCAGATGAAATCAGCGGCATCATGCCTCAAACTTATTCTTACCTCCGTTCCACTCGGCAATCGGCTGCCGCAACCAGTGAAACGGTAAAGATCCCGCGCTGTCATACTGGCAGATCACAGAGAGACTTCTTTGTCCGAACTGCGTACAAATGGAATAGTTTGCCGGAACACTTAGTCTCAGGTGGCTTCAACCCACAGATGTTTAAAAAAAGCGTTAATCTACACCTTAGAACGCCAGTTGTTGTGGGACCCAGGTCTAGACCTAGGTCTTAAACGGTATTTTTGTGTTGTTGTGACACATATTCTAAACCCTATTACACAACACATTTTATTAAAAAAAAAAAAAAAAAAAAAAATATACAAACAAATATGTTATTACAGAAGAAAAAAATATCATAACTTACATTATCCTCCTCCACATGTATATTATTTTTTCCAATCGTTTGTCGATGTTGAATTGAATTATTATTTTCATTATCGTCAATTAAATGACAATACTGTGCATCTTTATTGATATGATCCTCACCACCATCATCATCACCAATATCACTACCAACACATGTTATATGATCACTATTATTATTATTATTATTATCTCCGCAACTACTACTTCTACCACAATTCAATGGACTCCTTTCCATATTTTGTTTTAATAACTCATTCAATGAGCTATGTCTTAAGTCTGAAATTTCATTATGTTGCTGTTGATGATGTTGGAGGTGGCTATGTTGAAGTTGTTGTTTAAAATAATCAAGATTCGTTGATGCTGAATTTTTATTTATATCGACAAACTTATGATTGTTATTTTGTTCATTAGGCGATGAATCAATTTTTATGTTGTCTAAATTATTATGATTTATAATATTATCATTATTATTATTATTATTGTTGTTGTTAGTTATATTATTGTTATTATTATGATTTATGATGCGACGTCGTTTAAATACAGGAGATACTATAGTTTGTGTAATTATTGTTGGCGAAGATGATGATGATGATGATGATGGTGATGTTATTGATTGGGATTCGATTATTCCAATCGTATCCATTCTTATTCTCTTAATTTTCTTTCAACCAAATTGATTAGCAATCATTACGATTTCAAATCCTAATTGAGATATTTTGTATTTATTTTGTGTGTATTTTTGATTGATTTTATTTTATTGTATGAATAATTATTTTCAGATTTTTTACAAATCGATTAATAATTTTTAACTAGTTAAATTTATTTTCAATTACATTCTATAAACGGTAGGCTGTTAAAGTATCACTGTAATTTTACATAGTTATTATAATATTTTTGAGAACATGAAATATTGATGGATTTATAATGTTTCATTATTAAAATAATATTTTGTACAATTTTCTAAATTACATGATAATTTGTATTCGAATAATTTTAGATTTGTATAATTGTAATTGTAATTTGTAATTTTTTTGTGGGTTAGAAGAATTTCAAGTTTTCGTGTTGTAAATAAATTATATTAAAGCTGAAACATTATTGATTAGTTTAACAGCTTGGGCCAAAAGAGCCTAATAGTTGAAGTTCGGACAAAAGTTCATATTTATTTAATTTGATTTAGAGTATATATATAAATAAGGGGATCCCAAACATAACGTTATTTTTTCACAAAAATTAAATTAAATAACATCAAACATATTGGATAGCTTTAGTTCAATATTTTTTGATGCTATTTTATTTAATTTCTTTCAAGAAATAACGTTATGCTTGCCTCTTATTTATAATACTTTAAATAAAATAAATAAATATGAATTTTTATGCGAGCTTCAAATTTTAGACTCACTTCTAACTCTAAATTGCAAGCAAAATTTCAGTTTAGGTTCAAATTTAACAATAAATGAAACTGTAACTCTAGCTCTAACTCTAACTCTAACTCTAACTCTAACTCTAACTCTAACTCTAACTCTAACTCTAACTCTAACTCTAACTCTAACTCTAACTCTAACTCTAACTCTAACTCTAACTCTAACTCTAACTCTAACTCTAACTCTAACTCTAACTCTAACTCTAACTCTAACTCTAACTCTAACTCTAACTCTAACTCTAACTCTAACTCTAACTCTAACTCTAACTCTAACTCTAACTCAAACTCTAACTCTAACTCTAACTCTAACTCTAACTCTAACTCTAACTCTAACTCTAACTCTAACTCTAACTCTAACTCTAACTCTAACTCTAACTCTAACTCTAACTCTAACTCTAACTCTAACTCTAACTCTAACTCTAACTCTAACTCTAACTCTAACTCTAACTCTAACTCTAACTCTAACTCTAACTCTAACTCTAACTCTAACTCTAACTCTTAATCTTAGCCGTACTTCTGTCTATACTTTTGGTTTTTTCAATGCCAGCTGCATCGCAAATTTTATTTAGTTCGACATATAACTATCAATATTTTTTCTTCTACTTAACTTAATTCCAACTAATTTGATTCTCAATTAATCATAAAATAATTTAACTTCTCATTTTGTCTTTGACAATTTAAGTATCGCTAAGTTATTCTTAAAACTCGTGAGAAAATCATGTAAATACTTACAAAAAAATTATACTTTGTTATCTGAGTTGATTTGATTATCTTTATTTAATAAGATTTTATGAAGATGAAGAGGTTGGGTTCGAACGAAGACAAAGATTATTGAAAAGAAACATGTAAATAAATGTTTATTGAAAGGTGACAGGTGAATATAACTTTACAAGTGAATTGGGAGTGTTTTATTGAAAATAGAAAATAAATTTCAAACAGCTTTTTCAATATATTATAATTTCTTAAGTGTTAAAGGGAATTAAGTTTGATTTACAAATGATCGCCGATTGAAATCGATGACGTAGTTAAGATATTTGAGGATATATGTGGGCATGAAAAATAAAACACTATAAACCAGCTAGTAAACAGTCTAACCCTAAAAATTAGTTACGTCGAATGCAATAATATTCGTTAAACCAACATTCCCAGACAAATATTAAATATTATTGAAATCAATTAAATTTGCAAACAACTGATTGATCATTTTACAATAACAATAGATTATTGCAAATAATATTTATCGTAACTAGATTTTCAATCAATTTTTCACCTTTCCCTTTAATTTTATCAACAATTACAATCAAGTATTTAGCTTCTCACACTTCTTAGATTTTCATACAATTTTTCTTCTTGTCTGTGTAATCCATTTATATGGATATACATTTCTTACAAAAAAAAAATAAAAAGTCACCCATTTTCTTATGTATATTCTTAATACAAACACATTCGACATCACATGAAATATTCGACTAAAATGCAAACAAATATGAGCAAAAACTGCACAACAAAACCAGATTGAAAGGAAGCAATTAAATGCAAAAAAAAATCATAATAAATATTAAATCGCGCATTTTAGCAATTTAACAAGAAAATTACTAATGACGTTTTTTTTTCTTGAATTAATTAAAAACTATAACAAAACAACAAAATGATATTTAATAAATTTTCTCTATTCAAGTTTAATCATAATTATTGTGATTGGGAATATTATTACAAAAACAATCACTCAGTTCATATATTTTCTTTTTGCAATAATACGGTACAAAAAAACACGTGTTCAATATTATGTGTCACCAAAGAGTTGATCAACTTTTTGATAACAAAAAGAAAAACAAAGAAAAATGCAAAAAAAAGCAAATCAAGTCAAAAATGCACACAAAAATAAATAACAAAAAATCGAATAAAAAACACAAAAACTATGATATGATCACATTCACAATTATAAAAACTATTTCTTATATAATTTTTTATTTCTCAATTTATTGATTCAAAACTAATAAAAAAAATTCTTTTTGGTATTTAAAAGTAAAATTGTAAAAAAATAAATGTGTTTAGTAGTACCACGATTTTTATTTAAAATATTTTTTTATTCTAATAAAATAGTTTGGAGCAGACACACACGATCGAATAATGTTAACGATGCGTACGATTTGAGTATCACATTTACACTGGAACACCGTACTCAAATGGCCTCAAGCCATTTTAGTTTTAATATTTTTTTTTGTTTTCTTTCAGTTTGTTTGGTTGTAAAAGAAAAATAAGAAAAAACAAATAAAATCGTTAAATGTTATGTTTTGTTTTGCTTTCACTCGTTTTTTTTTTATATACTCTAATAGCAATTAAGACGAGAAAGGGATGAATTGAGATGCTACTATAGATGGAAAACATTGTGCCATTAGATTCAGATGTAAGTTAGGCACATCTAACAGTTTGAAGAGGATGAGACATCAAAAGAACTTAGCGAGTAGGTAAACCAAAGTAAAAGTGATAATAATAAAATTATGGGCTTTTCAAATTTTAAGTCGAAAAGGAAATTTTCGCAATACTCTAAAGATTCGATGTTCGAATTTAAATTAAAAGCCCCAGATTAGAATAATTAATAAATAAAAACAACTAAACACAAAAAACATCTTTAAATTACATTGATATTATGCTTAGAGAATCGTTTTATTTGTCAACGTGTTACAGCATTAAAACCATGATAAACTGCAACTGGTATTTGTTTTATTATAAAAGTGATTCAATATCATAAGTTGGTAAAGTTGAACAAAAGGAAATAACAAATAAATCAAAATCATTCACCAAAAAATAAAACTAAGTAGAAATTGTAAAAAGAATTTGGTCATCGTCGTGGAGGCAAAAAAAAAGTAAAATAACGGTTTAAGAGAATTTGACGTGAGAGTAACGTTACATAAACATAAAAAAAACACATCACTCCTACATAAAATAAAATGATATACAGTAACTTAAGAGAATGCTGTCAAAAATCGTTTAAAACTCGTTACAATAGGATAAAAAAGTTTGCAACGAAACCGACAGAGTAAAAGAGTTTTTGCATCTATTTAGGAGGCCGAGTTTTTTAGACGCGCTTTTTGCCATCGGCATTACATGATCGTTCCAGAGTAGGTCATTTGAAACTGTGACACCCAATAAACGAATGCTTTTACATTCACCTATTGGTTCATTACACATACTGAATAAAATATCTTTGGGGAAGTCGGTCTTTGATCTGGAAACAATCAACAGCTGTGTTTTGGTAGAGTTGAAATTGACCAGGTTTTGGTCACCCCAGCATCTCTCCGGGCGGGATTAATTCGTTCGTGCATTTTACCTTTTGAAGGAAGGGGCTCGAACGGCTTGTGCAGAGTACTATCATCTGCAAAACTATTTATTGGGTTGCTGGTGATTTTCAACAATTCGTTGATATATGTCAAAAATAGGGTTGGGGACAATACTGAGTCTTGAGGTACACCAGCGTTAATTAGTTTAGACTCAGAAGAAAATCCGTCTAAGGAGACCGAAATGTATCGGTTGGATAGAAAATTTTGAATCAGCTTCACAACATTGGGATGAAAACCGTACGCAACGAGCTTGTTGATTAAGTGGGCATGCCAGACTCGATCGAATGCCTTGTAGATGTCTAAAGCGATAACGTATGTTTCACCACCTTTATCAAGTATGCTGTTCCAACAATGCGCTACATAGTTTAATAGATCGGTAGTTGATATTTTGTTTCGAAAACCGTATTGATATATAAAATTGAAAGTATGTATGGCTGTTTATCCTTTATGCATTAATACATTAATCTTCATGAAAATTTATGAAGTTGTTGTGTACGCTTAACTTTTGCTTTTTATTTAACTATCGTTTTAAACGGTAGTTTGCTTTGATCAATGTTTTTTTTTAACATAATTTTTTTATGAAATTAAAAATAACGTAAGAAAGATAGCATAACCTGCAGGCTGAAACAATTACATTTGTATATCAAAATTATATGTATATTGGAATTTTATCATCTTCACTAAATATGTTGGCGTTTGGAATTGTATGTTTCTAAAATTAAGTGAAGACTTAATACTTGTAACTTGATAAAATCGATTATATCGATTTAAAACTCACAATTACGAGACGGAAATCGCATAAATTCTATACAAAGTAGCATAGCTTATGTATGATTTAACATGGATGGCAATCATAATAAATAAAATAATTCAAAATGGTGACACTTAGCCGATAGTGATTTGCAAACGGCAACAATGCGCATTAATACCAATTAATTTACTTAGCTTTCCACAGGAAGATTTGTAAAATTTAAAATTGTTGATCTATGGGTGTGATAACCACGCGTACTTTAGTCCCTGCTATTGGCATATGAGTGCTATTTTGACAATTATTTGGTTTACATTGTGAGGTTAGTGTGCGTAGTTAGCGGTTTATCGTTCTGACTTGTTTCTCATTTATTCTACTAAAACGATCTAAATAATACTAATACGATATCAATTGATTGCGATTGCCAATGAAGTTTTCACTTCTGCCGTGCGGTCTTAAGCACACTCTCTGTTTTTTTATAATTATCTAGATGAAATTTTTTGCTTGCATATTACTAGCTTTTATAAAGTTCAAAACCAACAGTGAATACTGTTTATAAACGGTCATAAACTACTTGAGGATTAAAAATTAATAATTTGTTTTCGATCTTAAACACTTTTTCTCGTGTAGGTAAGCCTACTTATTTGCTTCAGTTCTATGTTTTTAGTGTAGTTTCCTTCTGAACCACAAAACCGAAATGGCTTGAATAAATTATTTACTTTTAAAATTAAAATTTCTCGGAATCGAAACACAGATGCGACGGACGATACACACAATCCTTGTTTTTTTTTTATTTTCAAATTAATATAAAACAAAAATCCCTTTAAATTAATACATTTTAGCTTCTACCAATGTCCAATATATATTTTATGCAAACGAAATAAGATTTCAATAAGAATGTAACGAACGTAGAATGGAACAATGCAAAAAAACTCGCACAAACGAGAGAATTTTAATAGTTTTAATAAACATAAAAGAAAAAGTAGACTATCCAGAAAAAAAACACAATTTTCTGTTTAAATAGACAATCTCTGAAATGACCTGTTGTCATATACGTACAATATATTCGTTCTCAATAAAATAGAAAAAATAAATATGTAATCGATTTCGTAGGAAAATAAAATTAAATCACGTAGAATTTTGTTTTTGCTAAATTATTAATTTGACATTTAATTTATAGTATTACAAATTATATAACAATAAGGTGTATTAATGATTAAGTTTTATTATGAATAAAAATTGAATATATTTTATTTATTGTTGTAAATTCAATTTTTTTTTTGGTTTAATTTATGCTAATTTCACGCAATATATGTAAGAGAAGTGGAAATATGCGAAACTAAAGTTTGTTGGTGCCGTTTTTAATAGAAAAGTAAAGATTTATATTTTTAATGAATTTAATCGATTCGTAAAATTTTATTTTAGTTATTACAAAAAAAATACGTATTGAAATGAAATTTAAAATATTTTATTAAAAAAAGTAACAACTATTTAGGTTTGTTGTCTGTTGAAGTCTTTTGTTAATTGGGGTAAGAATTTGAAAAACTGTAAATACAGTTATATTGAGCACTTTTGTGTTATAAAATTAGAATTTAATAAGTGGCAATACTGAAAATGAATCCATCTTTTACTAGCAATGTGTTTTTATTTTTGATCCAAGCACATATGAAAAAGTAACTTGTTGTTATGTTCTAAACTTACAATTTGTCATTCGCTGAGCAGTGTTATGGCAAGGTTATGTTACTTCTAAAGAAACAAAAAGTTCGGTTTTGTTATACTGCTCTTTGAGTATTAACTTTCCATGCAGAAAATTAAAATTATAAATAAAAAACACACCGTAAACCTAAGTTATAATAGTTCTAAGAAGATCTATGGAATTAAAAACGTATTTGAAAATGCAAAAAACGAGAATTATCTGTATATATTTAAACCATTCTACAACCACATCCAAATAAAGATATTGTTACTTCAAATGAATAATTTTAATTTATCAAAAACAAACATAAATCAACATGAAATCTCTTCCTACATACAAAATAATTTTATTTCCTTAATTTTACAAAAAGAAATTCTAGCTGATCACTTTTAACAGTATCCATACACCACTGAATCTATATGCAAAAACTTTTTTCTTAAAAATATATTGGTATTAAATATTATATCTTCAGAAAACGATAAATTATATGAGTTGAGTAATTTATGGTGAAATGGTTCATTTGTAGCAACTAGAGTTGTAAAAGAGACTCACACGTAGTGTTGTTTGATTTTCATTTAAATTAGTTTTTCTTTTCTTTTACGATTTTTTGCACAAATTTTCTTTTTAATTCAATAAGTGCGATTTACATTTACTTGCTACTTGGTGTTTTATATGAAATATTAATTTACGGATATCATTAAATTAAGTTCTATGACATCTCAGGTTTTATATAAATTACTATGTGCTCATGTGGATTTAGAAGTTATATAAGTTGGTGTAATATGATGAAGATTATATAATATCACATGGTTTGATGATTACGTTTACGTCAGATATAAATTAACAAATAAATTAACCAATTTTTAATATTGCGAAAATATTTCAGCTAAAACAACACAAAACGGATCACCCCTATTGATGATCTCAACATCAACGCACTTGCGCAGAATCAATTTACTTTATTTTAAACAAGATATGTCTGTTTTAACTTTGGTACAAAAGAAATGTTTGGAAGGGGGAATAAAAGGTGACGTATTAAACTAAAATATGAATTTATTCATACAGTGGAACATTGTATACGATCAGATATTATTTATGAAGCGAATCCCAAATTATTTGATAATAAGAAATAAATGTATGATTATTGTGAGGACTGTCTGTTTTAGATTTTAAAAGAAAATGTATTCAGATATCTTGAATGAATAGATTTTCTTGGTCGTTACAAGGACTAAAGAAATAAGTTTTTATCCCAAACTGTGTTAAAAGGTATATACTCCTTTTGTTGACATTTGTTTGACAGAGTAAATTTTTTTTAAACATTTAGAAAATATTCAGATTTATAAGACACCAAAATGTTTTACATTAAGTTATAACTTATCAGAAGTTCTTGTTAATAATGTACCAACTTAAGCAGCCAATAAAGTAGAGATTTGTTTAACCGGACATACATTTTCATATAAAAAAATATGTTGAAACTCTGGATATCATAAAATGTTCAGTATACAACATGGTTATTATCTCAAAACACAAAAACTTAACAAACTTAATCAATGGAGTGTTTTGAAAAAAAAATTCAGAGTTTATCCAGTAACACGATAACGATTCCATTTCTCCTGTATTTGGACGATTGCAAATATGGCAGCATATGAGTAACATGTATTTCTTTGAACTCGATTATATTATATGCATTTTATCTAAAAAAAAAAGTGAAACAAAGCATTGACATGTTAAATTATATGGTAATAATATTGTGAATTAAATAACTATAAATTAAATGAAATAACTTAATAAATTTGATTACTGTGGATATAATCTGTGTAATAAATTATAAAGTTCTACATCTTTCTTTTCTTACAAAATGGCTGCTGTTAAATTAGAAAAATTTAATGAGTGCATTGATTCAATAAATAACAAGTTAAATAATATGGAGACCTGTATAAAAAAATTGATAGTGAATTCAGTGACTCAAACAAAATTTGCAGGCAGATCTACAAAATCTTATCCAACAATTAAAGAAAACTGTCGTCAATTTCAATTGCTTAGAACACAGAGTAGATATTTGTGAACGATTTATGGTTAGCCGTGATATGATAATTAGTGGTATAACAGATATTAAAGATCTTCCACCCCATGCATTTTTTTTAAGAATCTGTCAGGCAATTGATTTTGATGGTAAATTTACTGTTGAAGAAATTTTCAGAATTTCTACTAGAAATACGAAGAAACGAAGTAGGTCATCACCAATTCGTGTTTGTTTCATGGACAAGAATGCTAAATCATATTTCTTCACTCAATATAAGAAATTTGGAAATCTTCAACTAAAAGACATAGGATTAAACCTGAACACAAGGATTTATTGTAACGATGGCCATACAAGAAAAAACTCTGCAATCTTTCGTCAACTAAAGCCAGTCAGTTGAACGGAGATCTTGAAAAGGCATTATAATCTCTGATTACCATGCAAATTTATATAAATTCGTAGTTCAAATAAATGAACTTTCTTTTTTTTCTAATTATTAAAATTAAATGCGCAATAACATTACCCATATAAATAGCACCTATGTTTAAATACAATTATGAATTTTTAATTATTATGTTTGTTATTTTTATTTTTAGGTTAAACTGTCTGGCTTGTGTAGTTGTTTTGTATAATCAAACTGAATTTTCAACGGAAGAATTACAATATGCTTCTAGGTTCTCTGCTTTGGCGGATAGGAGTGAACAATTTAATGGAACCGGTTTTTATTCGATATATTTTTCCCTTAAACTGCTTCATATGTTTAGATGGACTTTAATGAATAGTGTGCTCGCCTCTTTTGTCAAATAAACTCCAATAGTTTTCCAATTTTCTCATTCCAGGCACGGTTCTGAACTCCGCTCTTGCTAACAGATCACATATGCTCAATGGATGTCCCTTAAATATTCAAAGCTTGTTCCAAAATATTGATGAACTCAGACTTGCAGCAACTTCCTCATCTCTGGACTATATGTGCCTCTCCGAAACTGGGGCCAAAGATAATATTTCTGATCAAGCGATAAGTATTGATGGTTTCAATATTGTCAGAAATGATCGAATAACTAACTCGCTTAAAAGCGGTGGAGGTGTTTGTGTATATATACGTAAAAATATTAAATAAAAAGATCTGTCACCCAGCAGTAATATCACAAACCTCACAGATTCCGATATGAACCACCTGTTTGTTGAACTTGCCCTACTTATAGACATAATCTATAGTCCCCCTATTACAAATAAAAGATCGTATAGCAAGTTCAAGAAATCCATTGTTGATATCGAGCACATACTTAGCTACATTACAATCTCTTTTAGCGATATTTTCATTGCAGGTGATTTTGGCATCGACCTTCTAAAGCATAATAAGCCATTTACACTATCATACACACAAATATTAAACTCCCTTAGCCTGTCTGTTTTCAATAACACTTACCCAACCCATTTTTCAACCAATAACCCATCACCAATTGGCCACCTTGTTGTCAACGATCGCAGCCACATTAATTTTTTTAACCAAATTATACTAAGTAACGCTGCAAATCATGATCTGCTCTTTTGATCTATTGATCTTACAATCCCCCCACCAGAAAAGTTTTTCTATTTTCGAGACTTAAATATAGATCTAGTGAAATTCCGTTTTTTATGCGATCACCTCCCTTGAAATAGTATTTATTCGTCACCATCTTCCCATACTAGATGGCGCAATTCCCTATCAAACAAAATTCATGAGGCATACAAAGTGCAGCGGAACAAAGTGATCAACCTTATATAAGAACTGCAAAAAATGAATTCTTAACCAGTAAACTTGATCCATCTATTCCTTCCAACATCTTCTGGGAAAATAAACGTAATCTGGGCATTGGCAATCCTGGGCGTTGCCACCCAATTATTCCTTTTCTGCCAAGCAGATTCTTAATCAATACTTTCCCTCGATCCATTTAAACCATTCAAACATTCCTGTTGCTAATGCTGTTCCTGATTTAAATGATATCCTTTTCTACTTCAATAACATTTCTATTAATGAACTAATTCATGCGATATAAAAACGATTCATGTAAAATCCAATTCTACTGGCCTGGATCAAATTGATCTTAAATTTGTAAAATTTGTACTTCCCTTCATCTCCGGTCCACTTATTCATATTTTTAGTCACACCCTTACTACTTCTGAATAACCAGCTCAATGGAAAATCTCAAAAATTATACCTATTGCTAAAGTTAAAACCCCAACTCTTATATCTTATTACCGCCCTATTAGTATTCTGCCCTCACTATCTAAAGTTTTTGGAAAAATTTTAAAATTCCAAATGGAAAAGTTTTTAGCCTCAAATAATCTTCATAATTACTATCAATTCGGATTTCGACCTGCACATAGTGCATCTTCTGCTCTCCTTAAAATATCTCACGACATAAATTGTAATATGGACTCAAAAAAATAACATTGTTAACACTTCTAGATTTCTCTAAGGCCTTCCATACCATAAGTCCAATAATATTATTCAATATATTAATCACGCAGTTTAAATTTTCGCTGTCTGCAGCAAAGTTAATTTTTTCTTATTTTTTCTAAAAGGACTCAAAGAGTTGCAGTTGGAGAAGAGCTTTCGGATGAGCTACGAATCATTTCTGGTGTTTTTCAGGGGTCCGTTCTTGGACCGCTGTTACTTTGCCTCTATATCACTGACATTAGTAACTGCATAATGAATTCTCTCTACCATCTGTGTGCAGATGATCTTCAAATATATGACTGCTATTATAACAATACTAAATCTATCGCGGAATGGGTCAAGAGGATAAATGAAGATCTAAAACGCATAACAGACTGGACTAGTTCAAATGGCTTGAGTTTAAACTGCAAAAAGACCCAAACTATTGCAATATATAAATTTCCAGTTGATACTTCTACCTTCCCAAATCTTATGTTACAAGGTCTCGCGATTCCATACTTAGAGACAGTACGAAATCTCGGTCTAATATTTAACAAAAATTCTCGTGGGAGGACCAAATTTCATCCATGGGTAGCAAAATATTTTTGATGATACGTACCATTTAGAAGACTACTCTAACGGCTAACTCTTTTGCGACCTACCATGTAGTATAAATACCTACATTAATATCAGAATTTGTTCTTTCTTCTCTAATTTGCTTCACAATAAAGCTCCTGAATATTTATACAATATCTTGACTCTCGCCAAAAATTTTTCTGATAACATGCGTCTCATTTCATCAATTAAAAGATGTCTATCATTAAACAGATCCGTGTTTGTAAGTGGGATCCGTCTTTGGAATTCTTTACCAATTGATTTTAAATCAATAAAAGCGAAATCACTGTTCATAAGGAAGTTTATCATATGGAGTAATAATCAAATTTAATAAACGAGATGTAAACAATAATCGGAATGGAATACGTTTTTTTTTGTCTTCCACCCTCTGCCAATTAGATGAACGTTTACGTTTTTGTAATTATTTCAATTTTCTTAACTAGTTTCTTCGACGTTATAATTAAGTACACAGCCAGTCAGTTTTTCCTATCTCACTAATAGTTGTAAGGAAAATGTCTGACAAAACAAATTACCCTAGATTATTTAAAATATAGTACAATGTAACTATGAGCCTCTGGCTCCAACAAGTAAATTAAAAAGAATGAAATAAACAATAAACAATTTAATGATCTTCTTGGACCAAAGTCAGGAAATCACATAAGTGAGTGAGTAATTATTCCAAATTTCCAACTTATTAAATTGAACAGCATATTTGTAGCAAGGTTTTTAAAATCTAATGATTTCGATGCACTTAGCAATAGAATAGCATTAGGCCTCCTTAGCTACTAAATGATTAAAAAAAACTAGATTAAAAGAAAGCTCAATATTTAATAAACTTAAAAATTTTCACGTAACTGATAACATTGCCTGCGAGTATGATTTGTCCAAAATGTATTATATGATTTATAAAAACAAACATTCACTTTAGAGACATTAATCTATAGAAAGCAAAAAAACCCTGCATTTCCTGCCTCTATAATGATAGGTAATCTTACTGATCCCAATGATAAAGTTTATAGGTTTTTAATAATCTTATATAGTTAAATTGATAGATAAATTGCTTTTACTAACATTCAATGAAACAGATTTAATTGATTTAGATTTTCTTATCTTACCATATAATTAATTGTAATTTAAGGATAATTTGAAGCAAAGTTTCATAGTTTAGTATATTATGTAAGGATTAAAATATACCACACCCTACTCAAATATTTATGGTGTTTTAAATTTGAAGCTTATCAAATCAAATTCATGAACTATGTGCTCGGCATATTAATACACGACTTCAACATTCCTCTAACGTTAGCAATAATCGGAACAAACAATATTAATTAATAAAATCTTCTTTGTGATGTTTTTGTTTACTTTCATCAGAATCGTTTTTTCACAGTGAATACATTGTAAATGATATTCAAGAAGATATAAATTTAGATGATCAATATTGGTAGAGTTGGGTCGTGCAATATAAATATTACGATATTTTACGTCAAATTTTTTTCTTCGAACTTCACTTCGTTGAATATAACGTCAAACCAGACCGAACAGTCAAAAGATAAAAAGATGGATTTATAAGTCAACCTTTATACATATGTCACTTTTATTTCAATTAATTTTATCACAAAAGATAAATTTAGCCCTAAGGCCATAGAACCAATTTTATCAAGAATAGTTATCACAAAAATATAAGCATAAACAAAACAAAACCAAAAGCGTTAACAACCAAAATAAAACATTTTTATTGTCACCTGGATAGACGTGTTGTTTTTCTTTGTTTTTTTATTATTATTATTTTTCTTTGATTTTCTTTGATTTAATTATTATGGTTTTAATGGTGAAATGAATGTTGTGAATGAATGATAATGGTATGAGTGAGTTTATGCATTGATTTAGTTAGCTTTGATTTTCTTTGATTCAATTATTATGGTGTTAATGGTGAAATGAATGTTGTGAATGAATGATAATGGTATGAGTGAGTTTATGCATTGATTTAGTTAGTATTTTATATTTTCTTTTCAAATTTCAATTTAGTTTATGCATTGGTTTAGGAGTGGATAAACGTGTTATTTTTCTTTGTTTTTTTATTATTATTATTTTTCTTTGATTTTCTTTGATTTAGTTATTATGGTTTTAATGGTGAAATGAATGTTGTGAATGAATGATAATGCTATGAGTGAGTTTAAGCATTGATTTAGTTAGCTTTGATTTTCTTTGATTTAATTATTATGGTGTTAATGGTGAAATGAATGTTGTGAATGAATGATAATGGTATGAGTGAGTTTATGCATTGATTTAGTTAGTATTTTATATTTTCTTTTCAAAATTCAATTTAGTTTATGCATTGATTTAGGAGTGGATAAACGTGTTATTTTTCTTTGTTTTTTCATTATTTTTATTTTTCTTTGATTTTCTTTGATTTAATTATTACGGTTTTAATGGTGAAATTAATGTTGTGAATGAATGATAATGCTATGAGTGAGTTTATGCATTGATTTAGTTAGCTTTGATATTCTTTGATTTAATTATTATGGTGTTAATGGTGAAATGCATGTTGTGAATGAATGATAATGGTATGAGTGAGTTTATGCATTGATTTAGTTAGTATTTTATATTTTCTTTTCAAATTTCAATTTAGGTTATGCATTGATTTAGGAGTGGATAGACGTGTTATTTTTCTTTGTTTTTTTATTATTATTATTTTTCTTTGATTTGATTATTATGGTGTTAATGGTGAAACGAATGTTGTGAATGAATGATAATGGTATGAGTGAGTTTATGCATTGATTTAGTTAGCTTTGATTTTCTTTGATTTAATTATTATGGTGTTAATGGTGAAATGAATGTTGTGAATGAATGATAATGGTATGAGTGAGTTTATGCATTGATTTAGTTAGTATTTTATATTTATTTTTCAAATTTCAATTTAGTTTATGCATTGATTTAGGAGTGGATAGACGTGTTATTTTTCTTTGTTTTTTTAATATTACTAGGAGGGCCCGGCGTGCTTCGCTACGCTTATAAATAAAGTTTTTGCGTAGACATTTTGTTGACGTAGAAGCAATGATTTCAAAAAGTGATAATGAGAAATGCTAGCATATAATTTTTAATTTTTCTTTTTAGATATATGAATGAAAAATAATCAGAACTCTAGCTGATTAGTTCAGATATTTGAAAAATTAGCGATCAAATAAGTTTTCAAGTAAGCTTATTTGATCTCTAACTTATTTGATCGCTAATTTTTCATATATCCGAACTGATCAGCCAGAGTTCTGATTATTTTTCATTCATATATTTAAAAAGAAAAATTAAAAATTATATGCTAGCATTTCTCATTACCACTTTTTGAAATCATTGCTTCTAGATATTTCAACAAAATTTCTACGCAAAAACTTTATTTATAAGCGTAGCGAAGCACGCCGGACCCTCCTAATATTTATATATATTTTAATTCAGGATTTGTTATGTTGTGCATTTTGTATAAAGTGAAAAGTTTTGGGACATTTTCAAGCCTACAGTCAAATCAAGCAAAGTCATACTTCTACTTCAAATTTTTTATCATTTCTGGACCGCCAATTCATTTCTATAATTTAAATAATGGTCTAAAAGTAGTAGACTAAAAAAATATTGGTGCGGTAATTAATGCTACTTTATGCTTGTTGCTAATATTATAAAATCATTAAGTCTAATACTTATTTTTGCATATTCAATCTGTATAAATATTTAATATTTATTGTTATTAGTTTTATTAATATATTGTTACTAACAACGGTTGGAAACTAAGCATATATATTTTAGACTGGTCGTTAGAAATTAAATTTTTTCAGAGGGCTCCAAAGCATTATTTTGGTGAAAAAAACACAAGGGTAATATTCTTTGAAATAAAAAGAAAAAGTGCCGCAGAATCATCGTAGTTAATTTTTTGATAAAATCGTATATATATCTCATGAAATATGTAGATTTAAAAATAAATCAAATAAACATTTTTGAAGGAAATTTAATTCCCTACAAAAAAAATTCCTAGCAATTTTTTGCCTGAAACGTATATTGAGCAGTTCAAAATCAGGGCTCAAATCTGTCAAATATTTCAAGCAATCCACTACTTCTAGCTGTTGTACGCTTTTCGTGAAGTGAAGTGCTAGGAAAAATGTAGTAGCTGTAGGAGTTGACACCTTTCATTTTGATCGAACTTTTCCCGTCTTTTCGAATATTAATGCAACGTTCAGTTTGAACTTTTAATTATAATAAATTATGAATTAATGTATTTTAATTTCCAAAGATACCATACCATACTAGAATTAGGTGTCTAAATTACTTTTCCAGAGGAATTTATGAGCGCACCGATTTGAAAGAATTTATGAGTGCACCTATGAAATCCAATAAAATAGTCTGTTATATTAATAAACGGCGATTAGTAAACCATATTTCGTTAAATTAATGAACAATTTATTTCTATTACGAAAGCATTCGTAGTATTAATAAATTGATCATTACACCAACGAAAAAAGTTGAAAATAGCTGTATTTTATTATAACGACCATATTTATTTCATTTTTTTCAGTGCATGCGGCAGTTTAATGCTTATTTGTAGACTGGACATCTATTGCCTCGCAATATGGTACCCAAAACCCGTATCTGACACCGAGGAAAGAATTATATTAGAGCTTTTCAGCTTGTTTCGCTTTAAATTCCTGTTCCCTTACATCTAAATATATCCCCGTTCGGTCCATATCATTCTTCTAGTACTTTGCTATACTCAAAACGTCTATTTCAGATTCATGTGCTGATTTTCCAAAGCAACTGAAGTAAGTCGTTCGAGGCCCGTCTCACATTGTTCAAAGATTTAATTATAATGTTTTTAGAACTATGCCGGATATAAGAATTTTTTTTTGCACTGCAATGCAGATATGCTCGCGTATTGTTACTTCATCTATGTCACAACACTTTATAAGAGTTAGCACAATATAGTAGCTTAAACTATTTTACATAATGTTTTTATTTTGATTTAATGACATATGACATTTGACATTTGACATAATGTCTCAATCGAACATTTAATCGATTATTTGTAGCTAGATTGTCTTCAATTTTTTTTAATTATACTTTTCATCACACACAAATCATTTAATTTTTAAAATTTCCTAATATCATCTGAATAAACAACTCTAGTCAAAAGAGGAAACATTCTCCTCTAAAACTACAGACAATCATTCTCCTTTTTATAAATTGAACAACCGTATTATATCTACATATAATATTATAACAAAAGAATTACATAACAAAGATTTTATTATTTACGTAGATTATTTACGTAGAAACATGTATTACTGCTCGTGTGACACAGCAAAGTAATTAATTGAGAAAATGTTAAAAATTGGTTGATTAACTTGTAGCACACATAAATGTTTTTATTTTTGTTGACAAGGCCGGAACCAAAATAAAATAGTAAATCATTTAGAAAATTTTTAGATATGAATTGTTTTGGAGTAAAACTCGAAAGAGGCCCGTTATACGTTATCTTCATTCCGAGACCAAAACTTTACCAATTTAAACCACACAACGACCTCCGTCAATACCTCTTGTTGCCATAAAAATAACCATCTATTGCAAGGAGTTGGTTAGCTCTCTTCCTCCTCAGAGTTACATTAGACCAGATGAAAGACAGAACAACGAAATAAACAAAACAAAACTAAATAAGGTACATAAGGCAAGCTATAGTGGATACATTAAAAGGTAATGGGAAAAAACATAGTCTATAGGACCAAAATTGATGACAGCATGCAACATACTTCACAAGGGATCTAACGAAGTGCCAACCTTACAAATTTAAATATAAGATAATTAAGGACCATATGCCATGAGATTCGACTGTGCCATAAGATTCGACTGACTGTTCAATCAATTAAACTGTTGAAGAGCTTAAGTCGGCACAAACTCTTTTAGTGCGATTTTTTTTAAAACGATTATTTATTTATAGAACAACTTACTGAAACACAAACAGCTGTCCCACTTATAATTAGTTTATTTTCGCAAAAAACAAACTAATTTTGCTTTATGGCACAACTTTCCAACTATATCATCAAATTCATTATTCTCAGAATTTAGATCAATTTCCTACTTACACAATCCATAAAACCATTATACGACAACATTAAACAATAATTTCTTTAATTAACTTAACCCAACATTAAACGTATGCGACTTCAACAACATAACAACTTGCAGTAAAACTTTTAAATTATGAAAGACATTTTAATAGTTCTTTTTTTCTTTCATCTGAAGCATTTCTAAACTTTTATGAATCGGTTTTTTACGTTTTTGACTGATAATAAAAAAAATTATATTTTTGTGTCTCACTAATATAAATAAAAATAAATTAATTACATTTTTATATTTAGTAATAAAATAAAATAATTTTAATTAAATTATATAAAAATTTTAAATTTAGTATAAAAGTGTTAAAAGTAGTACGCTATAATGATGTTTTGGGCATAATAAGATTTTTTTTGTTTAAGCTATGTTAATAATACTATATTAATAAATTGGCAACAATTTTTATTGATTTACATAAAAGATGGAAAAATCGAATCAAGATAAATTTATCGTCGATAAATAAAATATTTGATCACAACCATTTCCGATTTTTTTGTTACTTCGGTAATCGTTAGTATTGTAAAAAAGAAAATTAATACGTGTTTGTTTTTTGTTACTGTTTAACTAGTGTTGACACAGGATGGCTCGGTTTGTTAAGAAATGTATGAAATTTATAACTATTTCACTGACAAAAACAATTTTTTTTATTTTATTTTTTTCAATTTTAATTTTTCAAAAAGTAAATTTTATTCTTTTATTTTGTTATATTTGATAGATTTATTATTTACCTAAAACATACTAAAACTACAGACAAGCGTTACTTTTTCTTTTCGAGAAAAAAGCGCATTTGAATATATTACAGGTTTTACAGTTCAAATTCAACATTTTGCAAATCAAATTCAACTTTTGCAAATCAAATTCAACTTTTTTCAAATCAAATTCAACTTTTTGCAAATCAAATTCAATATTTTGCAAATCAAATTCAACTTTTTGCAAGCCAAATTCAATTTTTTACTTTTCGTTTAATTTGCAAAAAATTGAATTTGATTTGCAAAAAGTTAAATTTGATTTGCAAAATATTGAATTTGATTTGCAAAACTTGAATTTGAAATGTAAAAATTGAATTTGAATTGCAAAATGTTGAATTTGATTTGTTAAATGTTGAACTTGGACTACAAAACCTGTATCAGTTTGAAATTTTTTGTACTTTGTGTCATTTACTAAAAACTAGTTCACCGATTCTATTGAACTTATTTTGCTTGAAAGTTCAATACCTTTAGCAATTATAAAAGTTACTAAATATGCAAATGGGTTTAATTCGTCAACGAAACAAAACGCTTGTTTGAAATTTTAGTATATTTTGGGTAAAAGAACAAATCTTTAAAAATTCAAAAAAAAAAAAAGAAAGAAATGTATTTTTGGGGGTCGTCATCTGTGAAAATTAAATTTTAGCAAAATTTTAAACCAAAAAATTCTTGCAAAGTAAATAAACAATTTTTCAGTATTATTTTTTTTTAAACCCTTATTTAATGTCTTCGAAACAAAAAAAAGTTCAATAGAATTGGTAAACTAGTTTTTTAGTAAATGGTACAAAGTACAAAACAATTCAAACAAATATTATATTCAAATGCCCTTTTCTCGTAAACTAAAAATAGCGCTTTTCTGTAATTTTAGTATATTTTGGGTAAGTAATAAATCTTTAAAATCTAAAAACCTAAAAGAAAAAAAATAAACTTTTTAACATTGTCATGTTTAAAAAATTAAAATTCAAAAAAAACCAAATACAAAATAAATTTGTTTATCAGTGTAATAATTTTATAAATCCTTACTTAGTCAGTGCCGTTACTACGGTACGGCCCACCCGGCCCTGGGCCGGGGGCCCACCATAAAACACTCATAAAAATATGAAAATTAACACTTCAAATAATAAATTTAAAAAACAACAATGCAATTTTTTTTACTGGGCCCATGCCAATTTCAAAAATTCATTTTTTGTAACTAAGTTGCAAAATCTACGCTTTTTCGTGCGTCATTTTAGTAATTAAATGAGCTTTATTTAAGCATTAATCTAGTACATTGGTCAGATTCATTAAAGTACTAATTGTAGTTGTTTAATATTTTATTAAAGCATTAATAATAATGGTTTAATGATTAATTAAAGTGTAAGTACTTTAATGAATCATTAAACCATTATTATTAATGCTTTAATAAACTATTAAACAACTACAATTAGTACTCTAATTAATCTGACCAAATTTACTAGAGTAATGCTTAAATAAAGCTATCAAATTCGTGAATGATTTCATATCCACGCTGGCGTTCAAATAAACCATAGTTCTTAGTTTAGAGTACTCGCACCACGATGTTGAAGGTCTCATGGATCCTAGTTTTCTTACAAAATAGGCCAGCATGACCATGTCATTGATTGTTGTAGTTTTTGATTCTTTGAACCACTCATCAAAATTTTTGTATGAAGTTTCGTACGCCAACTTCGTCAATTTTTCCGGAACGATTGTAGAAATAGCTTTTTCTATGAACTGCTTTTTCTATATCTGACGATAAAAAATCATCATCACTTGAACTCATCTTGATATTTTTCACAATTGGCAGTATGAAAACTAAAAAAAGGCTACTTTCACAATTGGCAGTATGAAAACTAAAACTAAGGCTACATACTCCTTATAAGATCAAATTGGTTTGCTCAAAACGTACTAGATACAAATGCAATTTGTGCATAGTTGTATTTTTTATAAAAGTTTAATTTTGCAGCTTCGTTACAAAAAATCTTGTATGAAACACGTTGCTAAATTAGTTGTTTTAAGCACTCGATGTATTGTCAACCTCGGCTTCGCCTCGGTTGCCAATTTCACATCTCGTGCTTAAAACAACCTAATTTAGCAACTTGTTTCATAAATAGCTATTAAATAATCACAAAAAGACATTATAATTTATATCAGAAAATCTTTGAATCTATAATAATAAAAGAAAGTGTTTGTCTGTCTGCGTGCGCTCTTCAGCGAAATCTGTAGCACACAGGAGTCTGAAATTTTGCCAGGAGAAGGCCATTAGCAGGTACTAATGCACCTCGGAGCCGAAATTTTAAAATTTAATTTAGTTTATTTTTTAATTAATAATTTTAATTTTCCTAATGGTTAAATGTATGCCTAAATGTATATTATATTTTATACGGCGTTTTATTAAAAAGATTTTGCTCAGTTAACTTTGATCAATTTTTGTCTGTGAACAAAATTTTCATAAAATTGAAAAATGAAGATAGTGTCAGAAATATTTATATATTAAAATTATTTCGAAAGCCGAGATAAAGGCATCGTTAGGAAGCCTATTATTTTAGATTTTTATGTAAAATCTACCTAAAAGAAAATAATGAAATCAAAAAAATTAGTGTGAACATTTATTTGAACACACAAATTAAAATTAATTATTCCACAATAGTTTTTGTGTGGTAAATAGATATGTACCTATTTTGTTGTGTTAATTTATTTACATTTGATATAATAAGCTTGGATACGGAATTTAATTTAAAAGTCTGTTTGTTTGTTTTTCGTTACAAAAACCATTAATTGCTTACAGTTTGCAAATAATAAAAATTTATAGACTGTGGATGCATTTTTTATTTTTGGTTTGGAGTTTACAATAGAATTTATAATGCTTCAATTTAAGACGACAAAAAAAAACAAAAACTAATGATTAGTTTTCAGAATGAACAAAATATACCAATTTGCGTTGTGATTTCTTTATAGTTGATCTATTCAAATATATGGCTAGATGATTTGGTTTCGAATCATTTTTTTCTTCATCCGTTATATAAAAAATTTTCAAAGACGTTTAAATTTGGTTGTCAGAATATGGAAGCAAATTTTTGAATTTTATAATAAATAATTGTTAATTGAAATATATAATTGTTTGCGATAAAAGTAGGTATGAATGTTTTTGGTAATAAATTTTTCTAAATAATTCATGTTGTTAGTCTGATTAATAAATTTTCAGATGTTTTTTTATCTTTGTTCTTTGAAGTTATATAATGAAATAAAAAATATCATAAGGAAAAATCTAAGAAACTCCAGCTTTATTGAATAAACATATAAATTGTGTGATTTTTGAATAATTGTTTATCGTAGTCTATAAAAACATTTAATTTTTTTCGGAAAAGTAGGTATGTATGTATGTTTTTGGTAGTTATTTTTCTATACAATTCATGTTAGTATCATGTTTAAAAAATTTTCAGGTATTTATTTATCTTCGTTCGAACCCTCCACTTGAATCAAAGAGCCACAAGTCAGTTATCCGTGTGGTAACTTACACCATCATTATTTTTATATAATCAGTTTTCAGAATAAACAAAATTAGTTGTGTGATTTGTTAATAGTTGATCGTAATATATAAGAAATTTTTTGAATTTTCAATTAAATATATTTGTTTTCGGTTAAAATAGGTATGTATACTTTTTGGTAGTTATTTTTCTATATAATTTGTGTATTCATGATAGTATGATTAACAAATTTCCAGATATTTATTTCTCTTTGCTTCGGATCCTACACTAGAAGTTATGACATGAAAAATAACAACAAGGAAAAACTAAGAATATAAATCTTTATGTTTATGATAACCATAGTTTTCAGAATAAGATAATACATTGCGTGATTTGTTTATAGTTAATCGTAGTGTATAAGAAAACTTTTTGGAGCAATTTTCGGAACAACTTTCTTTTTAAATTAAATAATTAATATAAGTTTTAAAGCATTTGGGCAACATCAAGTAGTTTGAAAATACATAACATCGTATTGGGGTATAAAATTTATTTGACAAGTAAAAAAGCAAGTTAATACAAAAAGTAATAAAACAGTTTACTATACTCTAAAAAAATATTCACGCATGTACAGTTGTAATAAAACAGATTGTTTTGTTAACTGGTCTATACCCAATTTAACAAAAACTATAACACCTATTAGTTTTCAAGTAATGTTGCAATTGAGGTTTTATTATTTTCTAGCTATTATGATTTTTTTCTTACTATTTAAAATTTTCTTACTATTTAATAACCTAATTAACTGTTTCTGTAATAACTCCATTTTATTAACTTTTACTTTTCAGTATAAAATATATAAACCTATTTGATTAAGTTATTCGAAGAACTGTCCGTTTACAACATGCCACCAATAAAAAGAAAGTGTCTTCGAACCATACAAAGAGAAAATAGAGTAAGAGACCAAAGCAAAAGAGAAGCTGAAACAACCCTTGAAAGACAATCAAGACAGAGAAACGACAAAGAAAATAAGCAAAGAAAGAGAAAAACGGAAATAATCCCCGAAAGATTATTAAGACAGATGAAAGACAGAGAAGAACATCAAAGAAGAAGAGAATCTGAAGCAACACCCGAAAGAGAATCAAGACTACAGCGAGTCCAAAGTGGAACAAGTGCTGCTCGAATACGTATCTGGAAAAATTTAGAGTACGCAGCTTTTAACTATCATCCATCAGCAGATTATTCATCTGATCCTTCGTGCAGTATTGGATCAATGTCAGTTACATGCCAATTCTGTGAAGCAAAGAAGTGGAAAGGTGAAACATCAGGTATGTGCTGTAGTCAAGGAAAAATTAAACTACCTCAATTGATGGATCCACCCGAACCACTACGTAGCTTTCTGATTGGAGATTCAGCTGAATCAAAACATTTTTTGATGAATATCAGAAGATATAACTCATGTTTTCAGATGACATCTTTTGGCACTACAAAGAAAATCAGAGTACCGGGCTACAATCCAACATTCAAAATTCAAGGACAAGTGTATCACTGCATTGGAAGTCTAAACCCTCTACCAAATGAAGAGCCTAAGTTTTTACAAGTATATTTTGTTGGAAATAGTACACAACAAGCAGAACGACGCTGCAAAATAGTGCCGCAAACCAAACTGCCCATAGTACTTCAATTACAAGATATACTAAATCATCATAACTTCTACATTAATAGCTTTAAAATGGCCATGGAAAAGATTAGACCCGAACTTAAAGTAGTAATCTTAGCAGACAAAACCCCACATGGAGAGCATGAGAGGCGGTTCAATGCACCGACTACATCAGAAGTTGCTGTTATCATGGTGGGAGAACAACATGGAGAAAGAGACATTGTTTTAGAAGAAAGAAGTGGCACCATAAAGAAAATTCCCGAAACGCACAGGTCATATGATGCACTGCAGTATCCACTAATTTTTTGGCAGGGTGAGGATGGTTATCATTTTGATATTCGACAAATGAACCCAAATACAACAATGTCTTTAACGAAGAAAATTTCTGCCATGGACTTTTATGCGTACAGGTTGATGGTGCGATCTTCCAATTTCAACATATTGCTGAGAAGCAAGGATCTGTTCCAACAATTTATTGTAGATATGTATGCAAAAATAGAAAGTGAAAGGTTGAGATATATTCGACTCAATCAGAAGATGCTCAGAGTGGAACAATATGCACATTTGAGGGACGCCGTTATTAACGATGGAAATGTTGGCGATATCGGACAGTTAATTATCTTGCCTGCCAGCTAAACCGGTGGTCCCAGGTACATGCATGAGCGTAGTTAAGATGCCATGACCTATATAAGAAACTACGGTAGGCCGGACCTCTTTATCACTTTTACATGCAATCCGAATTGGATAGAGATACAACAAGAACTATTTATGTCACAAAAACCACATGATCGTCATGATTTGTTAGCAAGGGTATTTCATCAAAAGCACAAAACACTTATGACTCTCATCACAAAGGCCAATATTTTTGGCGAAGTTCAATGTCATATGTACACAATAGAGTGGTAGAAACGAGGACTTCCTCATGCCCACATTCTGGTTTGGCTAAAAGCCACATTACATGTTCACCGAGTAGATGACTTTATCAGTGCAGAAATCCCAAACCCACAAGAAGACCCAGGACTTTACAACAGTGTAACAAAACACATGGTGCATGGTCCCTGTGGATCTTTAAATTCTAACTCTCCATGTATGAAGAATGGAATTTGTACAAAGCGATTCCCACGTCAATTTTTGAAAGATACACAGACAGGGCAAGACGGATATCCACTATACCGTCGTAGAAGTCCACAACACGGAGGATTTACTACGAACATCAATTTTCGAGGTTCAGATATTTCTGTGGACAATGCGTGGATTGTTCCGTATTGTCCTTTATTAACAAAAATTTTCAATGCACATATCAATGTTGAATATTGTAATTCGGTGAAGTCGATAAAGTACGTCTGTAAATACGTCAACAAAGGATCAGATATGGCTGTGTTTGACATCACTAGAGGACGTAATGATGGCGAGGAAATTCATCTGTATCAAATGGGAAGATATATAAACAGCAACGAGGCTATATGGAGAATATTAAACTTTCCAATTCACGAGCGGTATCCCACAGTGGTTCATCTAAGCGTTCACCTTGAGAACGGACAGAGAGTCTACTTCACGGAAGTAAATGCTGTTCAACGTGCACAATCAGGTCAAGAAACAACACTTACGTCCTTTTTCAAACTCTGTGCCCAAGATGACTTTGCGCGCACTCTTTTGTACAACCAAATCCCAAAATACTACACTTGGAACAACACACAGAAGACATGGAACCGCCGTAAACAAGGACAAGTTGTACTTGAACATTTTGGAATAAGGTCCAGCAATGCACTCGGCCGGGTGTGCACCGTCCATTGAAATAACAGTGAATGCTTTCACCTGCGACTGCTACTGCATGAAGTACGTGGCCCAGTTTCATTTATAGACCTAAGAACATTTGATTCAAAGGTGTGTGCGACTTATAAAGAAGCTTGCCAGCAGAGGGGACTTTTGGAGAATGATGAACACTGTCACAAAGCCTTAGAAGAAGCAGCAACATGCCGATCACCAAAGGTTTTACGTAGTCTGTTTGCTGTTATGCTACAAACATGCTCGATGTTATGTCCAGTACAGTTATGGATGAACCATAAAGAGAGCTTATCCGAAGATTTACTGCATCAAGCACGTCTCGAACAGCAGAATATGGATGTGGTTTACAATGATGAGATTTTTAACAGAGCTCTTATCTTAATTGAGGATGCAATTATTTCAATGGGTGGATTGAACATCAAAAAATTTGGACTTCCTCAACCGTATCGAAACCATGAATCAGGCAACCAAAATGAAGAAACAATGGAAAGAAGTTATGCTTCAGATAAACTCGCAGCGTATATAGAGGAGAATGAGCCAAAATTGGTTTACGATCAAAAGGAAGCATTTCAAAAGATAATAACATCAGTTTTTGATAGGCGAGGAGGCATATTTTTCTTGGATGCTCCTGGAGGTACAGGAAAGACTTTTCTTATTAATCTTCTTCTGGCTAAAGTACGACAGAGAAACGAAATTGCCTTGGCTGTTGTTTCATCTGGCATTGCTGCTACCCTATTGACAGGAGGAAGAACAGCTCACTCGGCTTTCAAATTACCCTTAAATCTTGCAAGTACAGAGACTCCAACGTGTAATATTTCCAAAAATTCAGGCAAAGCCAAAGTTCTACAGAATTGCAAGCTCATTGTTTGGGATGAATGTACTATGTCGCACAAAGCTGCATTCGAAGCGCTCGATGTCACGTTAAAGGATTTGAGACATAACAATGATCGAATGGGAGGCATTACTATGGTGTTGGCTGGCGACTTTTGTCAGACGCTTCCGGTTATTCCCCATGGAACTAGGGCAGATGAAATAAATGCCTGTATAAAATCATCATATATTTGGTATGGTATTGAAAGACTTGGACTATCAACAAACATACGAGTTTATGTCACCGGTGATTCCTCTGACCAGCAATTTGCAGATAATCTACTTCAACTGGGAAATGGTGCTATAATTTCGGACAATCGAGATAAATGCATAACGATGCAAAACATTGCAGCGATTGTCAAAACACAACAAGAGCTAAAAGAAGCGGTGTTTCCAAGCGTCGCCCGGAACTTTACAGATCATGCATGGCTGTGCCAAAGAGCAATTCTTGCTCCAAAAAACGAAGCTGTCACCATCATCAATAAGCAACTTTTACAGTTGCCTGGTGGTGTTCAAATTTATAAATCCATCGACACAACATGTCATTTAGATGATGCTGTCAATTACACAACAGAGTTTTTAAACACTTTAGAACCACCTGGAGTACCCTCTCACATATTGGAATTGAAAACTGGGGCACCAATCATGCTTCTGAGAAATCTGAATCCTCCTTCACTCTGCAATGGAACCCGACTCTCTGTCAAGAATTTGATGCCAAATATTATTCAAGCCACCATTATGACTGGTCAAGCAATGGGCGAAGACGTATTCATTCCAAGGATCCCAATAATACCTTCGGATCTTCCTTTTGAATTTAAACGACTTCAGTTTCCGGGTCGATTAAGCTTTGCCATGAGCATCAACAAGGCACAAGGGCAATCTCTAAAAGTTGTTGGACTGGATTTACTAAAACCGTGTTTTTCCCATGGTCAGCTTTATGTGGGTTGTTCACGAGTTGGAAAGGCCAAAAACCTTTACATATTAGCTCCTGAGGGAAGAACATTGAATATAGTATATACTGAAACGCTCTAATCATGTTAAAAAAAATTTAAATAAAATAAATGTTGTTAAGAAAGAAGTTATGTCGATTGAAATTATATATACGAAGTTATAATTAAATCAAATTAAATAATTAAATAATTATTACTATAATAAGACATACAATATTTAGGGTTAGAACACTACTCTCAGAAAAACCCGTTTGTCATAAAAAATCATTTCTTTCATTTCTCATTACTACTCTCTGAAATTATTGCTATTACGTCAGCAAAATGTATACGCAAACTTTATTTATAAGCGTAGCAAAGCACGCCGGGTCCTGCTAGTATTGAATATATTAGACAATTCAACTCAAAAACAAAAGTTTCAATAAGGTCCAATCAAAACGCTTCATTTACTATTTTTTAGCAAATCAAAACGATTTGTTTCGATTATTTTTTTCTGTTAGGAAGGAACAGCGAATATTTTCGAATATTTTCCGCCTACTTAATATATTAATTTAAAACAAATATGCACATACAAAATTATGTGAAAATGTAATTTGCAAATAGTAAAAATTTCCGTTTTCATTCATAAATGATTGCATGTTTATGTTTATTTATCAAAAATAAATTACAAATTTATAACATTTATGCGCCTACTAAGAAGAAATAATATTTAATTTTGTTTGACAACAAAGGATTATGTTGTTTGAAATAATGTTACTATTTCTGTTCGTTAAATTGTCTGCTAAATACAACTCGTCATCAAATTATTAGTCGATTATTTTTCAACATTACCACTCATGCCATTTGAGGTCAAAAATTTCCCTCGTGCGCTACGCGCACTCGGGACCTCAAATGACATTCGTAATAATGATTATGAAAAATAATCGACTATTATTTGACGACTCGTTATATTACATATGAAAATATTTCCTGTTATATCTCTTATTGAGGATAACACTTATTATTCAAAAGAATTTAATTAACATGTTTCCAAACATAGAAAGAGCAATCAAAATTTTTTTAACCATTAAGGTCACTAATTGTTCAGGAGAACAGTCTTTTTAGGCGATGAAATACATAAAAAATGATTTGCGAAACAGCATGCCGCAGGAGCGACTGAATTACCTAGCGTTGATGTGCATAGAAAGTGATTTATTAAAATCTATAGAATTTGAAGATGTTGTAGATAAATTTGTTGACAAAAAAGTGAGAACAAAAAATATTTAAATAAAAGAAAAATTATAATAAACCTCAAAAACCCGTAAGTAATTATGCTTTTAAATTTGATTTAGACTGGGTTCCAATTAGTTGCTAAATTGTACGAAACTGCTAAATCTAAATTTAGTTTTACAAAATTACCGAATTTTAATTCAAACTAATATAATCAAGTTGTCAGATATTGTTTAACGTATGAATTTCTTCCAAATTATTTAGAAACAAAATATAATTTAGTCAAATAAAATAGTTGACTAAATTAATTTAGCACGTTTAGTACAATTAAGCATCAATTGGAACGCAGTCTTATTGTTAATTTTCGAATAGGCCCCCTAGAAATAGTGGGCCAGGGGCCCCCAAATACATTGGGACGGCACTGTACTTAATACTTTTCAAACAAAAAAAAATTATTCAAATCGAATAATCCGTTCGAGCACAATTTAACTTTAAATTGCCTAATTTCTAAATATCTTAATATTTTGACCCGCCATGTGTCAAAATTAGGAAAAATCAAAAACAACGAAAAGCGCGTATTAATTTTATCTTACAATAGTAACAACTACCGAAGCTTCAAGGAAATCATACGGTCAGGCTCACATGATTGGCGTCTTGATTCCACTTGCCATCCAAATTTGAAAATTCGTGTAAAAAAAGAAGGTTTCTCATCTGCTCAAGTCTTATTTTTATTGAAAGTTAGGCATGTTTAGTGTTAATATAATTAATTATAAATTAACGTCTCTAAATATCCGAAGATACCATGCCAACTAGGGATTAGGATCGATTGAGAATTAAGTTTCTTTGAGAAATTTATGAACGCCATAAATATTTTGCACATATCAAACCAAATAATTTCAATACATCAAATAGACACATTTCTCCTTCTAATTGATTTTCTATTTCTTAAATTTGATTTCAAAGTTACTATACAATTTAAAAAAAAGTAGTTTTAAACAGGTCAATGTGCTATCAATAATATTCTCTCCAGCCAAGCAACAACAATTCATTCAAATTACAAAAAATAACTTAAATAATAATTTTATCTCGTTGCTTATATCTCAAAGTTATTTTTAAGCAAAAAAAATACTACTAATAATAAACGAAATCGCGATCACATAGCTGATGTACGAGACGCAAATATTGTAATTTGTTTTAAATTCAATGTTTTAACACTAAAAGACATGATCGTTGAACATTTCAAGATTGATGTTGCGTTTTTGTATGTATACGTAAATTTTTTTTTGTTCTGTTTGGTCAGATTTAAGACTTTCTTTTCTGGTTCATGAGCAGGTGTCTTAATTGAAACTGTAATTAAAAAATATGCATATAATACATCAAATTCAGTTGAAAATTAATTAGTTGAAATTTTAGCATATAATTATTATAGTAAGTGTATCGACTTTTATTCAATAAACAACTAAAACTAGCTATGCGATTAAAATTCATTCTTCCGTTGTTTTTGTTGATTTTTTATATTCAAATATATTGCAAATATTAACATAACACTATCAGATTAACGTATCTATTTAATAGAATACTCGTAGGTGTGCACAAATTTTTACATAACTATTCACAAATTAATTTACTTAACTTATTCACTACAATGTCAATCAACACCACCCATTTCAAATTAACATATAAAATCATCAAATCGACATAACACATAAAAATTATAAATCCATCCTAATACTGTCAATAAAATCCATTCAAACTTTTCATTATATTTATTGATCCACCCCCACAGTTAAATAATTTTCCCGTACAAAAAAAGAAATTTAAAAAAATTTTACTGTTAGTTATATTTACAACAACAAAGTCAAAAATCTAATTTGAATTAAACTTTAACAATCTGGTCATCTGGAATCGGTGATCAAGGTAAGTTATTTTTATTTATTTATGCTACATATAGATAGAGCTCGGATATTATTTACATATTTCTAAAAATTATATAATTTTATTTTCTTATTTATTGTTTTATTTAATTCATCGGTGTGGTTGGTCTCTTAGTTTATAGTTTTATTTTTCAACTTGCAAATATTATAAATGTTTTTAATATGATCAAAAGAATAAGATGAAGAAAACGTAGAATTTAATCCATAAAAAATGGTTATGAATTAAATATTTTTAAATAAAAATAGAAAGAAATGTTTAAGAAGTTAAACAAAACAATAAAAAAAACTATTGGAAAAAGAAGTAATAGAAAGGAGAGTGCAGAAAAAAATAAATTAACAGAAGAGACACCTGTTAAAAGATGTATGATAGAATTAAAAACTATTTTAAGAAAAAAAGTTTCCGTACAAAAGTTTTATTGATGGTTTGGTCAGCGTTTATTAGCAACATCTTACATTAATTTTGAATTTTTATGAGCAATTTCACGCAAGTTCAGCAAATTTTTGGGAAATTTTGACTTGACTCCTTTTAATTTTGATTTATTTTGATTGTAGATAGATAATCATAAATATAGATAGATTTTATAGATAGATAATCATAAATAAAAGATATAAGTTCTAAATTTTTTTTTTCGACCAGGGGTCTTCACTGCCCCTCAGTTTTTTGTTATTTTGTGATGTGAGTGCATTTTGACGAGCGATTGTAGAAAAACTACTGAATCGATTTTCATAAATGATATGTCGTTGAATAGGTATTAGAACAAAGTTAGTAAAAATGTACACTGTTAATTTTTTGAAATAATTTTTAACGGTGTAACATAAGAAAAAACGGTGTAATTGAAGAAAAGGATTGAAGAAACACCTTTTTTTTTTAAATTAAATTGAAGCTTATTTTATATCTAACATCTTGTGAAAGTTTAGTACTAGCTTTATTTTTTGTTTTACAGATAAAATTCGTTGTGCATATGACTGTCAGGAATTTTGACGTTACAGGAGTCCTTCAAGTCAAATATCAACAATGGAATACCACTGATCGATGCAATTTGGATACTTTAATAGAAACTGTAGAAGAATTTATGAAAAAATTTGTTTACCGTTTACAAATTTTGATACCACACAACTTTATAGCAAAACAGCAATCTACATTCATTGAGGAAAGAAAAAAAAATTAGAACCAGGAGAGTGCTTTGTTCAAGGGGATTTTCCTGAAAACTACGCCTTCATAATTCAGGATTCGTTTCAAGGTTATCATTATAATAATTCACAAGCTACTATTCATCCATTTGTCATTTATCTTAAAAGTGCCGCAAGTGAATATATACAGCACCGAAGTTTTATACTCATTTCGGATATTACAACAGTACTACAGTCCATCTTTTCATTACAAAACTTATTGAATTCATCAGAACGCATATAAATTCTAATATTAGGAAAATAATTTATAACACCGACGGTGCACCTTCTCAATACAAAAATAAACCACCATAAAAAAGACTTTAAGGTTGATGCAGAATGCCATTTTCATGCTACCAGCCATAGAAAGGGACCTTGCGACGGGATTGGTGGTACACTGGAGCGTGCTGCACACCGTTATAGTATGGGGAGCAGAGATATTATTGATACGCCAAAAAAAACTTTTCGAATGGGCTTTAAAATGGGAATCCACCATGAACTTTGGATACGCCGATAAAAATGAATATCAATTAACAAAAAAAAATTACAAAATCGATATAAAAATGCGATTACTATAAGTGGAACTCAAAAATTTCATTCTTTTGTACCATTAAATACTCAGACAATGATTGCAAAAATGTTTTCCAGCTCAAAAGAAACTTTTGAATGTAAAATAAGTAAATAATTTTTAATAACTATATTTATTTTCTTTAACCTACATATATAATTTGTATGATATTTTAAAAAGTTTATTCAATAATAAAATATTTGTAATTTAATGTTAAAATACAATTTTTTACTTTATGATTCCATAATAACATAGTACGACCATAATACTTCTCTTTGTTTGCAGTCGAGACTATCAAATTATTCTTTATAAGAGTGATAAGTGATTACTAAAAGTGATAAATAAACATTTCATATTTTTATGCCATCTAATACAAAGAAAATAATTGCAGAAGTGTTTTTCTATTCAAAAGAAACTTCTGTTTGTAAAATAAGTAAATAATTTTTAACAATTGTATTTATTTTATTTATTGTACTACATATATAATTTTTATAATAGTTTAAAAAGATAATTTAATAATAAAATATTTGATATTTAACATTAAAAAAAATCTCTTAGTTTATAACGCCATTTTTATAATTTTCTTTCAGAACAAAAAAAACTGATTCCCGACAGTCATATGCACAACGAATTTTATCTTTAAAACAAAACAATGCAAATACTAAACTTTCACAAGTTGTTAGATATAAAATAAGCTTCAATTTAGTTTTAAAAAAAAAGAAAAAAAGGCGTAGCGCCATCTTTTCTTCAATTACACCGTTTTTTTCTTATGTTACACCGTTAAAAATTATTTCAAAAAATTAACAGTGTACTTTTTCAAACTTTGTTCTAATACCTATTCAACGACATATCATTTATGAAAATCGATTGAGTAGTTTTTCTACAATCGCTCCTCAAAATGCACTCACATCACAAAATAACAAAAAATTGAGGGGCACTCTGTGAAGACCCCTGGTCGAAAAAAAAATTTCTAAGAGAACTTATATTTTTTATTTATGAAAGACTTTCTATAAACAAAAAATAATCAAAATTAAAAGGTGTCAAGTCAAAACGTTGTTGAATCTTCGTGAAATTGCTCTTATAAATAAATGACAGGATTCACAACAAAAGTTAATTGAAAATGGAACAGAAAGTCACGCAAAAGGCAATAACTTGCATATTATTCTCACGCTTTAAAAATCTAACGTTAACTAATTCTGGTCACTGGCTAATTTAAGCAAAAATATTTTAGCATCAATTCATTAACACGATTTTTTATTTTATTTATGTCGCTGAACCAATATTTTGTAATTTTTCTTCCAACTGTTAATAGTGCACAAATTAACTAATAAAATAATTATAAAATTAATATAAATTATTTGTAATTTAGCTTAATTCAAATCAAATTTAGCTAAAAATCATTATTTGACAAAATATGGATAAATATCTCAAAAATTGAGAGCCTATTTTAAAATTTACTTTTGACGTTTATTTTAGCATTTTAAACAATCATACAAAACACTAATTTTTTCACAATGGAAATTTAATTCAATTTAATTAAAGTTTCCTTTGATTATTTCAATATTCGAGAGAGTAACATGCGCATTAGTTTGAATTTATTGTTTTTTATTTAATTAGAGCGAAAATGTTTTAAGTACATATATAATTTTAAGTATATAAGTTTAAGTGGAAAATAGCATTGTAAAATTTCTTTAAACAGAATTAAATTTTTATAATGAGAGAATTGAGAATTCGTTTTGAAACTAAGGTATTATTAATTATTTAGTACACTAAAGTTTTATTTCATTCTGATTTTCCTGACGTCCTGAAATGCTCCAAGCAAAAGGGACTAACAGTAGATTCTTAGATCAAGTTGCTCTTGAGCAAGTTGTTTTAAAAAGATACAGGAACAGTTTTAGGCAGACGTACTTATAAGATGAAAATTAATAAATCATATCTGAAGTACAGTCTTTTATTAGATTTACTACTAACAATATTCAGCAGCAAAAGCCTATAAACGCAGTCAAAGAACAAATTTTATAGATGTCTTTAAAACATAATTTTGAAAAGGATCTCCAACCCTACATTTATTACATGGCGATCTTGCCAGGAGGAAATACAATCAAATTATTTATAAAATATGACCAAAAAATTAATTTCTGAATTCAATACAATCACATAATGTGTTTCATTGTGTTTCGCAACATTAGGGTAACAGAATAAAATTAAAACTGGAATCGGTATCGGTATCGTATTTGGTATCGTATTTTGGTATATAACGTGACATGTTATTTTGCCTTCAAATCATTTAATTAATTGTTATATGTCTGTGCATGATCACTTGTTTTTTTCTTTACTTTTCTTTCTATATAAAACGAATATAGTTTTTCTTGTTTTAAACAAAAACCAAAATAAAGTAAATTGATCATGCGCAGAAGCGTTGATATTGATATTTGTTTGCAATATCAATAATTGATTAAATTTTGAAGTACCTTAGGTTTTTTGTTTGATCATATTTTGATGGTTTTTATCTGTCTGTTTTATTTATACACATGGTAGAATTGCAATGTATGAGTGAATTTTTTTTTCTGTTTGATTGAAGCCACAAGACAGAGATAGATAGAATTTTTTTTTTAAAGTTTGATGAGTAAAACAGGATACTTTGAAAATCACATCGCATGATAAATCAGTTAAGTACTAACTTTTGAAAAAAATCATTAATAATAGATGATAGCGATTGTTTATTTAAATTCATTTTTTATTACATTTTTGATAAGATTATATTTTTTTGACACAAATTTTTATACAAATATCATTAGATATAATAAAAAATTTATAAACTATTGTGATTGATTTATATTATTATTATTCTGTGAAATTGAAGGACGTAAAATAAAATTAACAAATTTTCAAACGATGAATTTTTTTTGGAAGCCGAATCGTTTTATGATCAATTAAGGAATTAATATAATAAAAAAATTTGGACGATGTTGAAGAAGTTAAATAATTTAGTACATCTTACCAAAAATTTTACACCATTGTAACTAAACTAAAAAACATATAGTATTTAAGGTTAAGAAATAAAGCAGCGATGTGGGGCCAAGGCTGTATATGTGAAATTATAAATCTTCTATAAAGGTGGGTTTTATACCGAAATAAGGTGGGTAGCGTTATGATTCTCACAGAATCGATTTACTTGTTTACATGTAACAGCATTAAAATCATGATACACAATAACATGTTTTCTTTAAAAACAAAATAAAATATAACACGAATGCTCGGCTAATGTGTATCACAGGCTCGGTGTTGATTTAAGTTGTAAGTTAACGTTTGCTAAAAGTTTTTATGGATTATAGCCTCTGGTATTCAATACTATTTATTCTGACAAATAGTTTCATTGATACGCAGTTCCGATGTAGAAGTCCTTCTTCAAAGAAATTTTTGGATGAAATACGGCTTATCTGTCAAAAGATAACAAATAATCAAAACCAAACATACCACATAACGAAAGTAAACGAGTGAAGTGAAATATAAGGTACTGTGGCAGCTGCAAAGCTCATGTGGAAGTATGACACACAATAAAGTGATCGATAGATATTTTTACTTTACATAGAATTACAAAACAAACAAAACAAATTTCCTTAATCAAAACTAACTATAGGTTATTATTATTCGAATCATCTTAAAACAAACGAATTGTTTTATAAAATAAATATAAGAATGTCTTACATTCAACAACAGAAATAGAAACAACATTTCAATTGTTTTCTATATATTTTTGGTCAATTCGATCATTTTAGGTTGTAAGAAAAATGGTAATCAATTTTCCGATATAAGTAGAACTTGTTGATTTGAATTTTTCGTTCTATTTTTGGATAAAACTGATACACACTTACTCATTTTTCGTCTAAAGTTTTACATTTCTTTCTTATAAACAATTTCTTGTCTTGACAAAAATTGACAAGAAGGAAATTGTTAGATGAAAAAAAAATATAATTACATTTATTTGTTCGAAAGAAAAACTTCTTGAATTCATTGTGTTATAAACAATTGAATAGAAAAATTGAATAATTGGTGTTAGGATGAAATTGTCTTTTTAGTTTTATAGAATATTTGGTTGTGTTTTCTTTAATTTTTGTATTTTGACATATTTGGAAAATATTTTTGTTTGTTTAAAGAAGCTACAAGTTGGTGAGGATTGAAAAGTTGATTTTTAGTGATGGTTAATTTTAATATTTTAATTGAATAAATTATGTTGTAATAGCGGTGGAATCCAAAAATTCTCTTTATGGTTGTTTGAAGTTTGTCTGATACATGAAATGTTTCTTCTATTGAATTTTTGTCATGTTGGTTGTCATTCAAAACTAATCGTGTATGGGCACTTCCAGGGTTGCTTCAATATTTAAACTCGTTATTTTTCGATAAAAATAGAGAACGATATTATTATTATGATATCCCGATGTTTAATATAGGTGCTATATTCGTCCCTGTATGGAGTACTGCTGTCAAGTTTGGGGTGCTGCCTCTGTTTCCATCTTGGCCCTCTTGGACTCTGTTCAAAAGCGAGCTATACGAATTGTAGGTGATCGAACTTTGACATCAAAACTTGATTCCCTACAACATCGTCGCACTGTTGCTGACCTCGTTGTTTTTTACAAATATCGTCATCAGCAGTGCTCAGATGAAATCAGCGGCATCATGCCTCAAACTTATTCTTACCCCCGTTCCACTCGGCAATCGGCTGCCGCAACCAGTGAAACGGTAAAGATCCCGCGCTGTCATACTGGCAGATCGCAGAGAGACTTCTTTGTCCGAACTGCGTACAAATGGAATAGTTTGCCGGAACACTTAGTCTCAGGTGGCTTCAACCCACAGATGTTTAAAAAAAGCGTTAATCTACACCTCAGAACGCCAGTTGTTGTGGGACCCAGGTCTAGACCTAGGTCTTAAAAGGTATTTATGTGTTGTTGTGACACATATTCTAAACCCTATTACACAACACATTTTATTAAAAAAAAAAAAAAAAAAAAAAAATCTGGGCTGGCGCTTCGATTCGCAAACTCGATATGCATCCAAAGACCTTAACTTTACGTCCTTGCATCATACTGTACTATTTTCGCCAACCGGATTAAAAATAACACTTTTTGTTTGGATATATTTTACAAAAACTATGTCATTTCGTCGTCATCAAAGTTTGAATAGTAAATTTATTATTATTTGACAAAAAATGAACTCGTTGCTTGGATTTAGTTTGAGATGTAAATTAAATATAATTTAAATGTTGATTATTTTCAAATTTTATTAAATAGTAGATTAAATAACGGTTGGAGAAAAAATTAATGTTTTACTTGGACTAAAAATGGATTTTGAAACTCGCAAAATTGCGAACTTTTTGCTAGTTCCAAAATCCATAATTTTTGTCCTAGTGAAACAAATAACTATTTTGCTTTAAAATATACCTACAATAAATTTGCGCACAAGTCGAATCTAATTTTGACAGTCATCTTAATCTACTATCTGCGGGTGGCGTTCTATTTGGCATGTTCACTGTAAAGTAATACCAGTGTTCCTTTGAGCTAAACTTTCTCCTCAAACCAAATTTATATATGAAACGGCAAAAAAGCCAGATGACCTAGAATATTTTTCTACTACAACCGAAATGCTGTCTTTGTACACTTTTGCGCCATTTTTTGACAAGATATACATGTCCAAATTTAAATTGAACGATTGCTAAAATATGTGGAACAGAATTTAGTACAAAAGTAAGAAAACTGTTGTAATTGGAACGCACGTAGTGTTTTACTGTGATACTGTGCTACTTGACAAGCGCAGCACCCGATGGGAAAACCTAATTCGAATATATTAGTGAGTTTTGTATGAAAAAGGTGAGTTTTCATAATTTTTTATGTAATCGACATGTAAAGCCAACCTTGAAAAAAGCTAAGCACCATTGCATTCACAGTAAATACTAAGTTTCCCATTCAAGTACTGTGAAGTTTCATCAAACGTAACAAAAATAACAACAACTTCTTTCAAACAACTCAAAGTACTATTATTTTATTTATACGCAAATATAATAGAAAAAAATCAAATAAAGACGAACTTTCATCCAATTTTAAATACTAAAATATAATCTAATTGAACATACGTGTTACTAGATAATTAATATCAAAATCATAAAAAATTAAATATAAGAACAAATTTTGTACTCTAAAAGTCTTATATATATTATTTGTAATGGTGAAAGGTTTGTAGAAAATTCCTTTTATATTTTTTATTTATCTTGTTCTTCTTACAACATCTTAATTTTATAGAGAGCTACAGTTTTACTAGTAACACCATTATCATTATATTCATATACATAAATAAATTAAACCATCATTATAAAATCAATGCATCTAAAGCCACACATGGTTTTATAATCCTACGCTCATCCATCGAAATTAATAAATCAAACACACAAATCACAAATCTTAAGTTAATTAAGATTTCAATCATTCATAATCTATATAATCATCACAACCAGAGGCGTAGCTAGAAGGGGGCGGGGAGGGCGGTCCGCCCCGGGTGTCACCCGTTTTGGGGTGACACCCGAACGTAAAAAACATAAACAAACCATCACAATGTTTTCAACGATAAATCACTTCGAAACCGTTTTGGGGTGACACCCGAACGTAAAAAACATAAACAAACCATCACAATGTTTTCAACGATAAATCACTTTGAAACCGTTTTGGGGTGACACCCGAACGTAAACAACTTAAGCAAACCATCACAATGTTTTCAATGATAAATCACTTCGAAATCGTTTTGGGGTGACACCCGAACGTAAAAAACATAAACAAACCATCACAATGTTTTCAACGATAAATCACTTCGAAACCGTTTTGGGGTGACACCCGAACGTAAAAAACATAAACAAACCATCACAATGTTTTCAACGATAAATCACTTTGAAACCGTTTTGCGGTGACACCCGAACGTAAACAACTTAAGCAAACCATCACAATGTTTTCAATGATAAATCACTTCGAAATCGTTTTGGGGTGACACCCGAACGTAAAAAACATAAACAAACCATCACAATGTTTTCAACGATAAATCACTTTGAAACCGTTTTGGGGTGACACCCGAACGTAAACAACTTAAGCAAACCATCACAATGTTTTCAATGATAAATCACTTCGAAATCGTTTTGGGGTGACACCCGAACGTAAAAAACATAAACAAACCATCACAATGTTTTCAACGATAAATCACTTCGAAACCGTTTTGGGGTGACGCCCGAACGTAAAAAACATAAACAAACCATCACAATGTTTTCAATGATAAATCACTTCGAAACCGTTTTGGGGTGACACCCGAACGTAAAAAACATAAACAAACCATCACAATGTTTTCAACGATAAATCACTTTGAAATCGTTTTGGGGTGACACCCGAACGTAAACAACTTAAGCAAACCATCACAATGTTTTCAATGATAAATCACTTCGAAATCGTTTTGGGGTGACACCCGAACGTAAACAACTTAAACAAACCATCACAATGTTTTCAACGATAAATCACTTCGAAACCGTTTTGGGGTGACACCCGAACGTAAAAAACTTAAACAAACCATCACAATGTTTTCAATGATAAATCACTTCGAAACCGTTTTGGGGTGACACCCGAACGTAAAAAACATAAACAAACCATCACAATGTTTTCAACGATAAATCACTTTGAAACCGTTTTGGGGTGACACCCGAACGTAAACAACTTAAGCAAACCATCACAATGTTTTCAATGATAAATCACTTCGAAACCGTTTTGGGGTGACACCCGAACGTAAACAACTTAAACAAACCATCACAATGTTTTCAACGATAAATCACTTCGAAACCGTTTTGGGGTGACACCCGAACGTAAAAAACTTAAACAAACCATCACAATGTTTTCAACGATAAATCACTTCGAAACCGTTTTGGGGTGACACCCGAACGTAAAAAAAAACAAACCATCACATGTTTTCAACGATAAATCACTTAGAAACCATTTTAACCAGGTTATCCATATAATTTTAATTTATAAATTGTGATAACTTATAAATGTGTCCTATAATAATGTGTTATTGGTTCAAAAAGAATCTATTCTACTTTTTAAAATTTTTGAGTTATTACGTGAAATAAAATTTTAACAATATTAATCGAATCAACATGTTGAGCATTGAATCCCATCACCACAATTACTCAATAGCTTTGAATATTCCTATAGATACCATATTGACCGTTTTTTACGATATATTATTTAGTATGCAAGCATGATTATTTAATGACCAGGTCTGAAAACACATATGCTGAATAATGTATAGGAAAAGTGGTTTACGTCGATAATGTGGCACCCTTTGTCGATAGGGTGGCACCCTTGAGTTACAATGTCTCTATTCCAAAATTATTTCTAAAATATCCGCGTAACCTTACTACCTAATATATGTTTTACATTTCAAACAAATTAATTGCAAACACCTACGGAAACTAACAAACAATCAAATTACTGTGTTTGTAAATGATCTCAAAATAATTTTTTTTCCTTTATCTTGAAACTCAAAGAATAAATTGAAATAGATCGTTTTTCAATGGACACAAAAATAATTACTGTAGAATAAAATGGCAGTTATGCAATTACTGCAGTTTTGCAAATTTTTGTAGGTTGATACATACTCATACTGTTTGTTTTCAGTTTTATATATTTATATATTTAAATTAAATGAAAGTTTATCATTTAAAATTACATTTTGTTGGGTTTTAAATTCCTTGGAAATTTCAAACTCATCAAGTGATTCTTTTAAAAATCCTTGGCTACATAAATGTAAAGCCTTCAATTTTTTTTAAAAGTGGTGTAGCTATTGTTATTAACTATGTAAATGGTTTGCAAAAATAAACTTTAAATTTTGTTTATTTTTCTTCTTAGGCAGGTATTCCTTAAATCAGTCTTTAAAACATTTTCCGCTTTTCCCGATGTAAAATTTTTCACAAAAATCACATGCAATTTTGTAAATTATTGAGCATGATTCTAATTGGATATTTAATTTTGGTTTCAATTCTTTATATAAAATATCTTTAAGGATTTCATACTTATATTTTTTTAAATAGTTCCTTATAATATTAGGCTATGATTTGTATATTCCATTTTATCAAATATTATTTAATATAAGTTGTTACAAGGAAATTTAAATAAATTAATTTTCTTGGCGGTGTATTTAGTCGTTAACACTGTGTACTTATTATGAACTATGTACCTATTATGTATCCTACAAATATATTTAGAATTAATACTTTGCTGATACTTATACTATAATTAAAAATATTTTTTTCGTTTAGCAAATATCCCAAAAAATAAATATGCCACTAGGAGTTCATACTTTTTAAAGAAAAATTTGGTTCCAGCAGAGAAAGACCAAATCTATAAATATGTTACAAAACCCGATGATATCCAAGGTTCATCAAAAGAAACTGATTATCACGTTGATGCAACGAATGTTTCAGAGAATATTGGCTCATCTTCGGAAAGTAACAGCAACAATACAGAATTAATAATGATAACCTATGATGACGAATTAGAAAGGAATAATGAAAATGACAGTGATAATGCCGCTAATGCTTCTACTATCGAAGACAGTATTTGCATGGGTGAATCACTTCAGGACTTAAGAGATGTATCACATTGGAATATACTCGTCTCTGGTAATGCTCGCATTGAAATCATAAAAAAAGAAAGTGAACATTTTCAAAATAGAGAAGGGTCGTTTGTTACTGTATCTAGACACGGGTTAGACATAAAAGGTGATGTTCGCCATCTTTCTAAAGAATGGTTTTATAAAATGATGAATAATGGTGAAAAAATTCTACGGCCATGGATTGTTTATTCTACTGTAAATTATAACTTGTGTCCTGTATTGCTTCTGTTGTCGTGTATTTGCTGTCACCAATAATAATAATACAAAATCAACATTTACTACTGGATATCAGAAGCGGTGGAAACTAAATCCCAAAGTGGCCGAGCATGAAACTTCAAATGAACATCTGGAGAATTTTGAAAAGTGGAAAACTTTGGAAATGAGGTTAAAAATTCATAAAACGATACGAGACGCAGCCTTGCAATTAATATATAATAAAAAACAGAAGTGGAAACATCTTTTATCAAGATTATTGGATATAACTTTGTTTTTATCTAAACAAAACTCAGCATTTCATGGACATGATGAAGGACAAAGTTCTTCAAATAAAGGCAATTTCTTAGAACTAACCAAACTATTGTCAAAGTATGATGTAGTGTTAAAAGAACACATTTTGAATTTGGAGCATGGTAAATCACCAAAAGTATCATATTTGTCACCAGATATACAAAATGAGTTCATAAATGTTTTAGCGATCTACGTAAAGTTTAAGCTTGTCAACGAAATTAAATCGGTTAAATATTTTGGAATTATGTTTGATAGCACACCTGACATTTCACATATTGATCAAATGTCAGAAGTGATTCGTTATGTGAAAATTGATGGTAGTAAAGTGGAAATCAAGGAAGTATTCTTTGGATTTTTTCCTTTACGTGGAAAAAAGCCGCTGATTTAAGCGATGAAATTCTTACACTGAAAAAAAAATTGAAGTAATGATAACCTCATCTCGAAGATGGCAGTTTATTATTCATGCAAAGAAAAGATATTTACAAACAATTTCACCGTGATTGGGACAACTACTCAGTACTCAGTAACATTTTCCTGATAACAGAATGAGGTGTAATTAAAATATAAAGTGCTATCCAATATAACAGTAGTTGAATAAAGTTAATAACTATTTCCATGAAAACATATTTCTTTGGCCTTATATCATGAATTTTTCATTTTAAAATTTAAGTATTTGAGATTAATTGAACTATAATTTATTTTCACATAAATATTTCATGTGATTGTCTCAACTGCATCGGCTTATCATTGTACGGTTGTTGAATCAATCTCGTAGTTCGATTCGCCATATCTGCCCGCACGGTGAGGTTGAGACAACTGCATTTCGATTGGAAATAGGACATGTTTTTTTCAGTGTAAAATCTTGAAAATGATGGTATAGATGTTATGAATTGTCGCTCCCAAAGGTTATGATAATGCAGCTGTTATGAGTAGTATACATGGAGAAGTGCAAGCTATTATTAAAGCAAAAAATAACAAAGCAATTTTTGTGGGCTGCAAAGATCATTCAATTAATTTATACGGCCAACATTCGTCAGTGGAAGCCATTTTTACATGTTTTTCTGCTTCGACTTGCCGCTGGGAAGTACTTGCTAAACACAACAAAGCAACTGTTAAAATACTCTTAACAGCGCATTGGAGTGCTCATTATGCTGCAGTAAAAGTATTGGCCGAAAACTTTGATGGGATTGTGGCTGAAATTGAGAAGTTAAGTGATCAACAAGAAAATGTAGACACTAGAGGCGCTGCACAGAACCTTATCAATGCAGCATGTGATTTTTCGTTTCTTTGCTATCTTTTGTTTAGGAATGATATTCTAAGAGAAATAATATCTGTGCTCAGATCGGATTGCAAAGCAAGGGCTTGAATATTTATTTATTTATTTATTTATTTATTTATTTAAGACGCGAATACAAAACAACTTAATGATATATAATTTAAATTACAAGTCAAATAAATTATTTCTGGACAATGCATCATGAATTTTGAATATTGATCAATTAGCTACAAAAATAGAGTCAATTCATAACGAAGTCTCATTGTAGAAGAGGCAATAGATCTTGCTGCGAAAAAATCGGAGGACTATGACATTCCAATGGAAAGCCGAATTCGTCATAAAAACGCAAAAAACGAACGGGTGGTGAGTTTGCACCTGATGTTGGACTGACACTGAGAGCTCAACTTAAAAAGGACATGTTGGAATGTCTTGACCGATTCAGTGTTGAACTCCGAACTAGACTGAAGTCAGTTCAAGATTTAGCTTCAATGTTCGAGGTTGTGCAGACAAACACTTAGCTTTTGGCGAACAGTGAAGAGTTAAAATTATCGGTATCAAAATTTGCTGGTTTTTATGATGCGGTATTGGCAACAGAACTCCTCATAGAGATACAAAGGGTGAGGAGGCATTTAAAAGCGGCCAATGTTACAGTTTCTAACTGGGTGTACCTAGACTTTTTGAAATTCATCGTAGAATGGGATTTTTTAGAATATCTTCCGAATCTTACGGTCGCACTAAAGTTATTTTTTTTTTTTTTTTTTGTTGACTATTTGCGTATTAGTGGCTTCGTGTGAGAGGATTTTCAGCAAATTAAAATCAGTTAAAAATTACTTGCGGGCTTATAATAATATTGCTCATTTGTATTAATTAAAAAAAATTATAAATTACGTTTATCGGCTTTTTATTATTATTGACAGTTTTTATTTTTGGGGTGACACCACAATATCCGCCCCGGGTGCCACCCATGCTAGCTACGCCACTGATCACAACAGCATCTTAGAATTATTTTTTCCCAGTTCTTAATAATATAATTTTACTGCATCAAATAAAATAATAAAATGAGAAATTTATAAACTTAAGGAAATTCCATATGTGAAGCAGTCGCGTATGCATACTCGTACCTCTATATTTGCGTTTACGAGATCCATAACTTTTTAAATTGCAAAAGATTGTAATCATATTATGTTTGATTACATTTTATTTGCTTATGTATAAGATATCTTTCTTTTTAAATTTTCTTATTTTATTTGATGTTCACGTTAATGATAAAGATTCTGCATAAAATTTTTTTGTTGTTGTTGTTTATTGTGTCTTCGTTTTAATGATTATTATGATGATAATGATTGTAGTTTATACAAATAATCTAACAACAACACATTGTTGAGATTAAATTTAACATTGTATGATGAATAAATGAACAGTTTTAAGCAAAAAAAATAAAGAAAAGTAAAAACGGAAACTGATCTTTAATTTGTGATTTGTCATCTCAGTTAAAATGCAATTTTTTTATGATAATAAATTAAGAGTTATGTGAATGCATAATTGCTATGTATACGGGCAACGATTACTTTCAAAGTTATTAAATTGTCTTTGAAAATGTCTTTTAGATTAGAAAAAATCAAATCCGCTTAAATTTATATTTATAAATTACTTAAGTTATTGTTTGTAATTTGATGGTGACTTCAACTACATAGCCTGAACGAAACAATAAAAATATTAATTTTCCAGTTGATAACAGTTTTTATATTTTAATGAAATGGTATCACTATGAAAAATGACATTGCAGAAGTCTACAAAATATCCTAAAGACTGTTGAATTATTAGTTGCTAATAAAAACTGGGGCACACTACATCAATGTTTGAGAAAGGTTACCAACAATTATGAAAACACTTCATCAATTAAAGATGAATTTGACAGAACTCCAACAACACATGAACAATAGTCTATTAGCTGGAAAAAATACTTCGAAGACAGGCGTCAAGAAAATATAAAAAAAAGTCCAAGCGGCACGTATATCCGCTAGAAATAGGTAGATTTCGAGATCAGACAGTTTTGTGTGCCAGTAGAATCTGATGTATCAGATTAGTTTACACAAAACAAACTAATTTCAAACAGATATCAAACAAATTTTAAAAAGAAAATTAGCTACCTACAAGCCAAATTATATCTGTCCAATTTTGCAACAAACAAATATCAAATCTACCACAGAACGTGTGTGTGACAATTTATGACACAAACCTACTCTATATCATATGTCGTGCAATTACTGCAAAATATCAAACTAGTTTATTTCTAAGAAAAAAAATTAATTTCTTCTATTCAAATCTTTTATTTTTTGGACTGTTATAAGGTTGACATTGACTGTTATAAGGTTTTTGGAAATTGTAATTGGGACACTTTTTTGTTGAAGTCAACAAGTCAAAAACCTCTAACTGCAGAGGTTTATATTTATAAGAAACGAATTAAAATGTTTCCACAGATTCTAAATTTATGAAGTTTTTAAAAATATTAGTATCCAAACGGCCGTTATAACGGATTAAAAAAAGTACTTTTTTTAATAGTATAAAGCCTACAGTTCCTTAACCGTGTGTCAGATTTTTCTGATTTACGAACTTGTCCAAGATATTAATAAAACACACATTTTTAAGAAAGGTTTTTTGATCTGGCTCCACAAATGCAACCGTGAGAGCGCCGGTTGATTCAAACGCATTTTGTGTTTTACAAGCTTTTTTGTTGGACCCGCTCACTCAGAAACCTCCAACTGCAGAGGTATTTTTTTTGAAAGAAACTGATTAAAAAGGTTTCAAAGATTCTAAATTTATGAAGTTTTTAAAAATATTAGAATACAAACGGCCGTTATAACGGATCTAAAAAACAGAGTTTTTTCTAGTACAAAGCTTCTATTTTCTTAACCATGTGTTGGATTGGGCTGATTTACGAACTTGTCCAAGATATTAATAAAACGCACATTTTTAAAAAGGGTTTCTTGATCTGGCCTTATAAATGCGACCGTGAGAGTGCCGGTTGTTTCAAAACAAAACTTTTTTTTGCAAACTTTGTTGGAGCCGCTCACTCAGGAACCTCTAACTGCAGAGGTCAATTTTTAAAACAAATTGATAAAAAAGATTCCAAAGATTCTAAATTTGTAAAACTTTTTGAAATATTAGTATCCGAACGGCCATTATAACGGTTTTAAAAAATCAATTTTTTTCAGAAAAAAGTCTCTAGTTTCTTAACCACGTGTCGGATTTTGCTGATTCACGAACTTGTCCAAGATATTATTAGAACACACAAATGCAGAAAATTTTTTTGATCTACCTCAACAAATGCGACCGTGAGAGTGCCGGTCGTTTTCGTTATATCTCATATCGTTTATATATATATATATATATATATATATATATATATATATATATATATATATATATATATATATATATATATTATATATATATATATATATATATATATATAAATTTTTTTTTTTTTGTTTTTTCGTCTCCGCTTATCATATATAGTCGTTTGGCACAAAAATTTTTCCGAAATTCCGAGATGAAGCCCATTGCAATAGGTAGATTTTTATATGAAATCTACCTAAAAAGAAAGCTCTTGAATGGCTACTTTAACGGAGCTATCTAATATTATCGTACGAGTTAACATGGGATATCTCATATCACTGGAAATAGCCGTGAGATATCACTTGCAAAGGTGCTGACGACGAAATACATTAATGATTTCAATTATTAACAAGAAAATACATTGAAACCGACCTTAATTTTCTGTATACATTGGACTGTTCGTTAAAAATTTAATTTTTCCAGCCGCCCCCTAAAAAAATTGCTTTTGGTGAAAAAAATAGGAGAACATTTTTTTTAAATAAAAAGAACACGTGCCGTGACGCAAAATCATCGAAGCTCGTTTTTGATAAAATCATAGATTTTTTAAATATCTCATGAAATATTTTTTATATTTCTCAAGAAAAACCATAAACATAAAAGCATAAACATGTAGGAAATTTAATTCTCTACAAAAAAGGTTCCAGTCATTTTTTGCCTAAAACGTATATATCTGATAATATTTTGAACAAAACTTGTAAATCTTCGTAACTCTTAAAACTTATCGCAACGTCTCAAAGATGTTCATTTTGTACCTGTAACTCAAAGTTTCCATAATTTTATTTCTGTTAACAACAATAAAGCTTATACACGACACGGGCAAACCCGTCCGACAACAACGTTAGCAACATTAGAATACACAGAATACATACATTTCAAACACAACTACAGCGATAAACGAAAAAGTTTTTTTGGTTGGACAAAATTTAGATTCTATTTCTAATTTATCGCCGGCGATAATTATTGCCAGATATAAATTTTATTTTTATTTGGCTGCAAGGGTAATTTTTAATGTTATTGTGACAGTGCCGCCAACTGAAAAATATGATTTTCTGATGTTTTTCGCGTTTCTGAGGTTGTAATGGTTTTGTTTTGAGTTTTCAACTTAATTTTCGATTCCGATCTATTTCGCATCAAACCCGACAAACATTTTTATACATGTAGATAGCGTTCGTATATTTAAGTTCTAAATTGGAAATGTATGAGTGTGATTTTGTTTGTAAAGGATGCGTCCGTTTTTTCGCCATTTTTTTAATGATACTTTTAATCATAATGATTTTTTTAATTAAAAGACCAAAATTCAGAAATCAAAAAATTTAAATATTTGAATTATGTGTAGAAAATAATACAAATTTTCCATAATTTTCTCATTATTATGAAAAATTAAATTAAAATATCGATAAATCGACATGAAACAAGACAAATAAAAAATTTTAAATAATTTTTTAAATCACTAAAATTAAAGGGCCTATTAATTTAACAAGATTGTTGATATTATATTCACAAAAAAATTCTTTCGCACATAATTTTATGTGCAGATAATATTAAAATTATTCAATTCAATTAAACGCATGTTAATTATTTCCTAAAATGTTAAATAAAACCAGCCATGTTAGAATATATAAAAAACTTTTTATTTTTCTATTCTTTTGTTTATTATTATCATTAAACAAATTTTGTTTCTCCTCGTTTTTTATTTTAACAAACACAATATTTCTCAAACAAAAACATGAAAAAACTACTTAATTCAACTATGATTTGTGATTGTTTGAACACGAAATTGATCACGCCGTTGTTAATTTAAATAATTAAAATTTTACGTTTTTTAAAATAAATTGACAGTGCTATATTGGTTAAAATAACCCCGTTCATATTAGACGCAAAATCAAACAAGCTTTGTTGTTGATTCTATGCCAAATTTGGTATAGGCCAAATTGGCCATTGATTGGTAATTTAATGAAAAGTGTCGTGCTATTTTCTATAAACTATTGATCGGCCGATACATGGTTTTCCAGTAATGGCCCAATAATAATTGTCAAGTAATGTTTACTTTCCATGGGCCAATGCTTGGCCGTTCAAAGGTAACTATATGCTGGCTCTTTTCTGTTAACCATAGAACGGCCGATGAATGGTTCTAGTACTGGCTCAATAACAATAGCCAAGTACTGTTAACCATTAATGTACCAGTGGTTGGCCGTATTTCAAAGTCTGGCAAACCCTGCTTGGGTTATGTCTTTATGAAAATACATTGTTTACCTTTATTCTGCAAAGAAAATGAAATATAAATTCATCTTAGTAGGCGCATAAACACCATAAATACTAAAAACATGCAAATATTTATGACTGAAACATGTGACACGTGTTATATCGCAGTTCTTCTAAATAATTTAATTCTTATAACTCGTGCGTGATATTACAACCGAAATTTTCATTACAAATCGACGCGTTTTAGGGTTATGGATAGGGACCGCATAGAAGAAAAAGGATAAAAAGTTGAATGAATTGCAGTGAAAAAATCGCATACAAAAAATTTGATTGAAATTTTCATTCAAAGCACAAAAAAAAATCGAACAAAAAAGGCCACACAATAACAGGTTCAAAGTATTGCCATATTCAAAGTCTTATCACTCAAAAAAAAACTAAGTAAATTTTACAAACTTTTTATAAACAACACACACAAATTTTTTTGTATGCTTACCAAAAATATTGTAGATTACAAAAAAAATTATTTGAAAAAACCAAGAAATTATTTGATTTACAAATTATTTTTGGATTTGAAGGAAAAAAAGTGTAGTTTTATTAAAAAAATTTGAGTGTTGTATATTTATAAAATTTTTTGTACAAATGACTTTTATTTTTTTGAGATGTAAAAAAGAAACTACAACTCACTGATTTAAATTTTATATGTCTTTCTCATCATATTAAAACAGCATTTACTGAAAATTTCAGTCTTTAGACAAATCTGAGATGGCGGGCCATATTTTCATTTAATGTGATTTGGCATAAAACTACCCTAGTTCAACTATTATTCAATTTTAGTTTTGTCTCTGCGAATGAAAAAAGTTCAATTTGCTAAAAGAGATGAAAACACTGCTTCTAGTTAGTGATAATTTCTTCACGAGACGCCTCAGCGTCGGTTGGTCACAATTTCACGAGCGTAAAATGGTTTTATCTCGAGTATAGAAAATGCAATTTTTTCTACGAGAGTAAATATATAAACGATATTTATTATAAATTATTAAATTAGAAATCGACAACATAACATTGAAAATTCATACTCTATTTTTCATGGTATACCAGACTTATGAACTTTAGGTAAACCATATAAAGTAGCCGGGACACCATAATAAGACCTCAACCACTTTCCTTCATGTACAGATATTCGTTCTTCAGTTTCCCAAGTCATTATCATTTTATTAAGATGTTTTTGTATACTGGCGGTTGGTACTTTAGCAATTTTCAAATAAGTTGTATCATCTTCTAACAATGTTTGTATTTTAAGGTCATAATCACTTTTTTTCATAACTACTGTGATATTTATGGTGTCCTGGCTACTTTATGGTTTACCTACAGTTCATAAATCTGGTATACCTCTTCGTCCAATTGTGAGTTCAATTGAAACACCACTTTACAATTTGTCATCGTTTTTGTCTAATAGTTTAAATAAATTTGTGGGAAGAACTAACACGTTTATCAAAAATGCAGAAGATTTGAAAGAAAAATTAAGTGAATTTCAACTTCCTGATGACTACATTTTGATTTCATTAGATGTAGTATCTATATTTACAAATGTTGACATTAGTGTTGTGTTCAAATTATAAAACAAAATTGGATGGAAATCAAAAAATTGAACAAACTTAAATTAACAAAGTTACAATTTATCGAAGGATTAGAAATGGTTTTGAATAATTGTGAATTCACATATAATCAACAAGCATATAAGCAAATTTTTGGTAGTCCAATGTGCTTGCCTGTTAGTCCATCTTGTGCTAATTTGATAATGGAATATATTGAAGAAACTGTTTTAAATGATATGAACTTCAAACCACCCTTTTTCTTTAGGTATGTGGATGACATTCTGGGATAACTGCTTGTAAAATTAATAACTGATTGGTTCCATAAAAAAACATGGTCTGATAGATATTTGAACTTTGATTCTTGGCTGCCACAATCTTATAAGAGAAACACCGTTACCTTAATGGTTAAAAAAAATTGAGCCTTTCTGATCCAAAATTTTATAACAAAAATTTTAATTTACTTTTTGAAACTCTTCAAAAAAATAACTATCCAGAAAATTTTATACGTAAATTTGTAAATCAAGAAATTTACAGTAATGAAAACACTGTCTTGGAAAAATCAAAATTGAAGAATAACAACAAAATTTACATGACTATACCTTATGTCAAAAGTCTTTTCGAACAAATAAAACACTTGTTGAAAAACTTTAACTTCGAAGTTGTAGGAACAGCTCATAATAGTTTATATAATACTATTTTTTCAAAATTAAAAGATAACACACCAATGAATATTGAATCCAATTTAGTGTATCAAGCAGATTGCGGATGTGGTAAATCTTACATAGGCCAAACACAACAATATCTGGGAAAACGTTTAAAACAACGTTGTTTGTTTTGACGCCAAAAAACAAAATAATGACAATATGAGTGCATTATCCAACCATAAAAAAAGCTGCAATACAAATCTACCACTTCAAAATTATAAAGTTTTGAATAAAGAAAAAAATTTAAACAAACGAAGAATTTTGGAAATGATTCGCATCAAACAAAATAAAAATTGTATAAATAAACAAACCGATACGGATTTTCTTCAAAATACTTATGATTTTGTTCTGCAAATTTAAAAAAGTTTTTAAACAAATTAAACATCATGGAGCTTTCTCTACTAAACATTTTCTGTTTTATAATTTTTATCATTTTATTATTGTTTTGTATTTTCTTTTATTATTTTTTTTAAATAGTTAGCCTTTTCATTTTTGATTGTTAGTTTTTCATAAAAAGCTTTTTATTTCATTTGTCAATTTGTATTTATTTTTTATATAAGAAATTTTCATTATATATTATCCCCGAAGATGGTTTTCTAAAACCGAAACAAATGTAGGATAAACAATTTTAAAAAATATTGTTTATTGGCTTTAACCAAAATAAAAAAAATTATAATATATATATATATATATATATATATATATATATATATATATATATATATATATATATATATATATATATATATATATATATATATATATGTGTATATATATATATATATATATATATATATATATATATATATGTATATATATATATATATATATATATATATATATATATATATATATATATATATATATATACATATATTTATATTTATATATATATATATATATATATAGTTATAATCCCATAGTATCATCAAGTCATATAACAAAACTGCTTTCTCACGAAAAGTGCTATCAATGCAAAATAGCATAACTAGAAATATGATGGAATGTTATCAACCAGGCATAACATGTAACAACATGATAGAAGAATCAAATATCATAAAACATATTATAATAGAATATGCTGAGTGGTTGTTTTGTACCTTTAGATTTATAAAATTTAGTTTTTATAGTTAGTCTAATTTTTAAACTCTGTAATGTAACATGTATTAAATAAATTGTATTAAATAAATCATTTTTTTTAGAATTTATTTATTCATGAAACATAACTGGCGCAGCCGTGCGGTCTTGTGAGTGTTATAGTAAAGTGTAGTGTAATAATTTGGTGAATAAAAACCAATAAATAAGTGAACCCGTCGCGGTAAAATAAGGTGAAATTTTTTTTTATCAGACATCTCTAGCTGAAGTTCCTATAAGAACGCGAAGAGGATTTGAGGTTCCACCACACTATATATCAACTTCACTTGGAACCAGCTCAACACGACGAAAGATACGATTCAAAGGTAACGCACTACAAGATAGACGTTTACATTGAATACGTATTACCAGGTAACCTATTTTATTTTATTTTTATATTGTGATTATTGTGATTATATTTAGTGAAAATTTTGTGTTTGTGAACGTATTTTATATATAAAGTTTTCAAAAATAACGTTAGTCATCCACGACAGTTAATTTCAAAATTTTCATGGAAGCGTGTACTACAAGATAGGCACACATCCAAAATATTTCCAAAAATAACTCTAAAATCATATAAAATAGTGTTACTAAATTGACAAACGCGCGCACTACCAGATAGACGCCAACCTGTCACACTGTCCACTACAAGATAGAGACAGTTCAAATTAATACTATTATATCCTTTTTATGAGAAAAAAATTGGCAGATATATTCGATCTGAATAGAAATATAGCCAACTCAGAAATGGACCCAGTTTTAGAGCGACTAGAGGCAATTGGTGCACAGTTGCAACATTTAAATAACAAACAAGGTGAGCATGATCAATTGTTGACATATCTCAACCAAAAATTAGAGCAACCCCAACCACAAATTCAGGAACAAATTCCTGTGGTTACAAATAGGGCAAATGCTCTAGATTTATTTAGGATCCCTGATCCAATAAAATCAATACCCACGTACGATGGGAATAGAAAACAACTTTCGGCTTGGATAAAGACAGTTGAAGACACACTGAGTGTATTCGAACCATTAGTGTCAGAACAACAATATAGTCTTTATTTACAAACTATTAACAACAAAATAGAGGGGAAAGCCAAAGATATACTATGTCTGGCTGGTAATCCCAAAACATTTAATGAAACAAAAGAAATCTTGCAGGAATCTTTAGGAGACCGGCAAGAACTATCGTTTTATAAGTCACAACTTTGGGCGACTAAACAAAACGAAACAATGAGTATCCACGGATACTACAATAAAATAAAAGAAATAGTTCAAAATATTAAATCATTATCCAAACAAAATATTTTGTACAATAATGCGTGGCATGCTATCAATGCATTTATCGATGAAGATGCATTAGCTGCATTTCTATCAGGACTACGCAAACCCTATTTTGGATATGCGCAAGCTGCAAGACCAAAAGGTATTGAAGAGGCATATGCATTTCTTTGCAAATTTAATTGCAATGAACAAATTTCAAGTAATTCAAGAAAAACCAACACACAAGTATTTCAGAATACACCACAAAAACAAAATCACGGTTTTATTAGTCAAAACAAAACTAACGTGTTTCAACCAAAACACAATCAAAATTTTTCAAATTATGAGAAAAAACCGACTTATTCGGTAAGAGAAAGACCAACACCAATGGAAGTGGATCTTTCTATGCGTTCAAGAAATACATTTAATAAAAAAATAATAAATAATCACGAAACTACAGAGGATACTCAAGAAGATTCATCCCAAAGTTCAGAAATCGAATATTTAGTTGAAGATAAAGAAGATGAACATAATGGAAATTTTTGCGTAAACGCGAATTCAGATACGGAAGACTAAATTTTCTCCCATATTTGAAGTGCTACAATGAACGATTGGGCCGCGTTGTAACACTTTTAATCGATACTGGTGCCAATAAAAATATAATCAAACCAGGATTAATTCCTTATAGTTCATTAGAAAATTCAAAAACATCTTCAAGTAATATTATAATAAAGAATATTTTAGGTACACATAATTGCGATAAAAATTTTAAAATTAATCTCCTAGGTAATAATTTACCAGCACAAATTTATTTTGAACTTGAATTCCATAAATTTTTTGATGGAATATTAGGCTCAGAAACAATGGCTAAAATGAATGCCAAAATTGATTATAAGACAAACTCAATTTTATTAAACAATTATAATTACAAATTTGATCGGTATTACCCTGGGGAAAATTTTTATAATCATATAATTACGATACAAACCACAAACAATGGCGACTGGTTTGTACCAGAATTTCAAAAATTAAATAGCGATATAATAATCAAACCCGGTTTATACAAAGCGGAAAATTTTTATACAACAATGACGGTGTTGACAAATTGTCCAAACCCACCGGAAACATTACCAAAACTGAAATTAGATGTTAACAATTTCGAAACATTCGAACCAATTCCATGTAAAAATGAAATAATTGATAGAAACACTATCAAAAGCCTAATCCGAACAGAACATTTAAGTAAAAATGAAAAAGACATTTTACTCGATACAATTTTTAAAAACCAAGCAGTACTGTTAAAACAGAACGAGAATTTGTCATCAACAACAATAATTAAACATAAAATTATAACAAAAGACGACAATCCGGTTTATACGAAAACATATCGATACCCACATCATTTTAAACCTGATGTAGAGGAACAAATTCAGGAAATGCTAGACAGTGGCATTATCCGAAATTCTAAAAGTCCTTATTCGGCACCAATTTGGGTCGTTCAGAAAAAACAAGATGCTTCGGGCAAACGGAAAGTAAGAGTTGTCATCGACTACCGTAAACTAAATGAAAAGACAGTAGATGATAAATTTCCAATCCCACAAATAGAAGAAATTCTAGACAGTCTCGGAAAATCTGTATATTTTTCAACCTTAGATCTAAAATCAGGTTTTCATCAGATTCCTTTAGACCCAAAATCTCAAGAAAAAACAGCTTTTTCAACAGACAAGGGACATTTTGAGTTCAACAGAATGCCTTTTGGCTTAAAGAACGGTCCGGCAACTTTTCAGCGAGCGATGAATAATGTATTGCAAAACCTAATAGGAAATATATGCCATGTATATCTTGATGATATTATTATTGTTGGATATAGCTTAGATAACCATATACAAAACCTTAACACTGTTCTCGAAAGATTATCGCATTTCAATCTTAAAATTCAATTGGATAAGTGTGAATTCCTAAAGAGAGAAACAGAGTTTCTTGGTCATATAATCACACAAGATGGAGTTAAACCTAACACCGATAAAATTCAAAAAATTCTGGAATGGCCATTACCAAAAACTGCTAAACAAATTAAACAGTTTTTAGGACTTTCAGGTTATTACAGAAGATTCATAAAAGATTACTCAAAAATTGCCAAACCCATGTCAAAGTTTTTAAAGAAAGATCAAGTTGTCAACACAAAAGACGTCGAATATATAAGAGCTTTCGAAAACTTAAAAAGAATTTTAGCTACAGATCAAATTTTAGCATATCCCGATTTTACTAAAGAATTTATTCTAACCACGGATGCATCAGATTTTGCGCTAGGTGCAGTCCTCTCTCAAATCCAGAACAATATAGAAAAACCTATTGCGTTCGCTTCAAGAACACTAAACGCTACAGAGATCAACTACGCAACCAACGAGAAAGAAGCTTTAGCTATAATATGGTCTGTCAAGAAATATCAACCATACCTGTACGGCAACAAATTTACGTTAGTAACAGACCATAAACCACTTACTTTCATTAAATCATCCGAAAAAAATTCAAAAATCTTAAGATGGAGACTTGAATTGGAGAACTACGATTATAACGTCGTCTACAAAGAAGGCAGAGCAAATGTAGTAGCAGATGCGTTAAGCAGAATGCCTACAGTAGATAACGAGGTGAATATAAATATAGGAACAGATAACACTCCACGTGAATCTGAAGCAGAAAACCTTCCCAATAGGGATAGTGACATAGACACTATTCATTCTGCGGATACATCCGATGATTATTTCATCCACTTCGCAGGTCGTCCTATAAATTATTATAGGAACCAATTATTTTTCAAAATTTCAAATCTAGACACAGTAATTTTGGAAGACATATTTCCAAACTATAAACGAGTAATTATTTCGAAAAAATCATTTCAAAAAGAAGATATTACAAATTTCATAAAAGAGTTTCATAACGGTAAACAAACAGCAATCCTGGCACCTGAACAATTGTACCAGACAATCCAGGAAGTATTTCGAGAAAATTTCTCACAAAACGGCCATTTTGTTTTCGCTACAGAAAAGGTCGAAGATGTTAAAAATGAAGAGCGTCAAAATGCAATCGTAGTTAAAGAGCACGAAAGAGCCCATCGAGGGGTGAATGAAGTAGTAAATCAGATCAAACGATCCTACTTTTTTCCTAAAATGAGTAGTGTGATCAAACGACATATCAATGCATGTAACATATGCAATGTTCATAAATACGACCGAAAACCGTATAATATAAAAATATCTCCGCGACCGAGCACTAAAAAACCATTAGAACGAGTGCACATAGATATTTTTAATATCAACAAAACAAATTTTTTGTCCGTTGTTGACTCATTTTCTAAACATTTACAAATGATTCCAATCGAAACTAAAAATCTATTGGATACAACTACAGCTCTAACGAGGTATTTCACTCAATTCGGAATTCCTAACGTTATTTTCTCAGATCATGAGACAACTTTCCAGTCACTACAATTCAAAGAATACTTAAGCAATCTTAATATCCGATTGGAGTACGCATCATCATCGGAATCAAATGGTCAAGTTGAGAAAACACATTCAACTATTATAGAAATTTTCAATACAAACCGTAATAAATCGCCAAACTCGAGTATTCAAACAGCGATAGAGTTATCAGTAGCTTTGTATAATAACTCGGTACACTCGTCAACCGGTTTCACACCGAACGAGATCATTTTTAATCAAAATAACTTAATAAACCCGGCAGAAATACAAGAACAAGCCAAACAAATTTTTAAAACGGTCAATACTAATTTAGAAAAAGTTATAAACAGAATAGAAAGACAAAATAACAATAAAGAAGATCCACCTAGATTACATGATGATCAATTGGTTTATC
>OY856187.1:100725236-100820236 GCA_963693315.1 Diogma glabrata
CAGTTTATTATATTTGTGCTATGCTATATTCTTTTTAGATATATTTTCATTCGTATATTAAGCCTTTTTCACAACCATGCGCTTAATTGCATTCTAAACAAAATAACTATATTGTAATTTTCACAGTTGTTTGTTGCCATATCTTATAGTAAAATATATGAAAAAAAAAATTATAGGCCACAGTTACAGTTTTGTGAAGAAAAAAAATTTAGCTTGAAGGTTGACTTTAAAATGGAATGACCCTATATATATATATATATATATATATATATATATATATATATATATATATATATATATATATATATATATATATATATATATATATATATATATATATACATATATATATATATATATATATATATATATATATATATATATATATATATATATATATATATATATATATATATATATATATATATATATATATATATATATATATGTATCAGTGGCGGATTATCATACAAGTTTTTAGGCAACCGCACCAGGGCCCCGCGATTCAGGGGCCCCAAGCATAAGCAAAAAAGAAACTAAAACCAGACAAGTTTGAAATATATTAATTTTCAGGCATTAAAATTACATTTTTTCTGTATTTAAGTGTCTATAATTTCATCGAATTGAATTTCGTCCAAAATTTCATTTTCAATAGAAAGAATGGATAAATCGTTCAAACGATCATTACTCATAGTATAACGCAAATAACTTTTGATTAACTCCAGTTTTGAAAATGATCGTTCGCCTATAACATAATCGACAAACATGCATAAAAACATTCGTAATAAAATATCGATATTCGGAAAAGTGGTGGAAAGATTATTATTGAACATTGTTTTGTACATCAATTCATAATTTAAATTATTAAATGTGAAATAATTTTTGGCAAATTGACATTCGTCAATCAATTGATTTGCATTAAGATCTTTTGGGTATTTTGCGGTTATTGTTCTGCAAGAATTAGCAATCTCTTCATCACTCATTAAATTTAGATGTATCAAAAACAAGTACTATCTAGATCTTCATAATCTTTAGCACGCTCTCTCAGATTGAAAAGAAAAGCCTTTATAGTTGGCTTGAACAACCATTTTTCAAGGTGGTCTTTTTGTTCCTCTGGACAAAGTGTTTGTGACGTTGAGCAAGTTTGAATATTATTTGCGGTTTGAATATTAGATGAAACAGAATTTAAAAGCTGACAGGTATCATCAAAAATTTTGTTGTAATCTTTATTTTCCAAATCTGTAACTATTGAATCAAACAGTTTTTTGTCACCGAGACAGTTAAATTAGATTTTTGTAATGCTCGATTCACAAAATTAAACTTGGTTAGTACACTTTTCCAGAGGACAAGCATCAAAATATTTTTGAATTGACATAGTTTTTTTATCAAACCTGTTACCACCGCTTTGTTATCATCACTGAAGCTTTCCTCATGTAGGAAAGATTTTAGAACATTGCAACACTTTTAAAGTACTAGAATGTAAAACGTGAACTGATTCGTATCTAGTTGACCATCTCGTTCCAGTTGCTCTCTTTAACATGTATTCGCTATTTTCGGTTAATTGTTCTTGTAATCGATTCCATCGAAAAGGGGAATATACGAAAAATCCATAAAGTTTTTCAACCATATCAAAAATCTTAGTTGCAGCAGTATTGTTTTCATTGTGGAATTTCATTATGATGTCAAAAAGATAATTCGATGTATGACCTTCGAATTCAATAAATGAAATAAATCGTTCACAAATGGTATTACTTTTGACATATCGAACACAAAAAGACAACTGGTCTGTATGGCTCACATCCTCAGTGGAATCGACACTAAACGAATAATATCGAGATTCTATAATTTCCGAAACAATGTGATTTTTAACATGTTTTGCCATTATAGAGATGAATTCTTCACAAATTGTGCTTGAAAGATACGATGCTTTTCCTAAAAATATTCCGAATAATAAAAAAATCACTTGTTAATGTTACATGAAAAGAGTGCACCTTTTCCTTTAGTGCTAAAACAAGAAATATGTTCTTGTAAAAAGGGATCAAATTTAGCCAATAATTCAAGATATCCAAGAAAGTTTCTATTGTGTTTTGATCCTAAAATTTCATCGTGACCACGAAAAGCAAGTTCTCGTAATGCAATTTTAGTTGTATTATTAAAAGATTTCTCTAAAGTAAGTTCATTTTTGATACGCATTTTATATGTAAAATTATTGGTCATGTGATACTTAGACTCTTCATGCTTCGAAATGTGATGAATTATTCCAATTATTGAATCTTTTTAATGAAAATGCTTGCGATTTTCCATTCAAATCACCAAATAAACGGCATACAAAACAAAAAACTGCTTTGGCTGACGGTGAATAGATTAGTCAATCTCGTTTAATTTTTGTTGCATTTGTGAGTTTTCTATAAAAATGAAACTTAGTGAATTTTCGACCATATTTTCCAGCATTTTTTATTGCATCTATGTTTATACACGCAAAGGCACCCAAGAAACTAACTGTATAATAGTACTTTATTGTTGAGATGTTTAATGAACTAGTTTATTTTCGATCAATAGTTTACAATGCGAGCGAGCAATGAGCATTGCAAATTTGTGAGAAAATAAAATTCATTAAACACGAAAGCAATACGACGTTTTACTCTTCCGACAGACAACATGTTTTAATTTAAAAATAAAATTCATTAATAAAATAAATAAAACGAATAAAGAGGACACCTTTATAGTAAATGAGGACGGAGGACATTCTTGCTCCAAAGGAGGACAGTCCTACCGAAAATAGGACACAAAATAATCTATGGGCTGATCACTATACAAAACTAATCGATCAAATTAAGCATGAACTGAAACTCGACCATAACATTGAGTTAATTGAGAATACAACAGGTGAGAAACTTGTACTTGTTGACAGCTTATGTTATGAAACATATATGTACAGCTAAAAAAAATCATGTAAAACCCCGCCTTTATTGAAATGCAACTAATCGTCCAAATTTCAAAGGAATCGATCCAGTACTTAAGGAGATTACCAATTTTGAACAAACGAACATTTACATTTTTATTTATAAAGAAGAAGATAGAAGATAGAAGAAGATAGATAGAAGAACATTTATTGAAAATTTATTGAAATTCTATTAAAAGTTTATTGCAACACTAATCTTTATAAAATTGTTTATGTGTTTTTTTACTGAAAATAATAATTAAAAGTATTCTTTTTACTAATTGAAATAAAATAAATCTGACTAAAGTCTAATTTAAATATTTTGTTTATATTTATTTCAATAATTTTTCTAAAAAAAGTGTTTTAGTTATTCTATTTTCTAGAGAAAACGTGAGAAACTTTGTCAGTATTGGCAAAACGGAAATTTTGGAAGCGCTACTCTCGATGTAAATATGTTATTGATTACTTTCATTTTGAAAAGTTATCGTTCAGCTGGGAACGGTAACAGTTTTGACATCAAGCCTAATTTCATAGAAATAAAAAAAAATCAACAATCTTTACAACAAGCCTTACAACAATCGAATCAACGCTTGAAAACCGCCACTAATTCCGGCCATATTGTTTGCGTTGTCATATGACTGTCTCTGCAACTTTGTACGTCAATTTTGTTTTCTTCGAGGAATTTTTAAACGATGCCAAAAAGATACTCTTATGTTTGACCCTCAATTGGAATAAAAGCAACTAATCGTTCATTGATTTTACCATCTTTTACATATCGAATGCAAAAAGCCAATTAATCCGAATGACTTACATCCAGAGTGGAGTCAACACTAATCGAATAATAAACTGCGTCAATGACGTCGGCTGCAATACGATTTTTGATTTCTTGCCCCATGATCGTATAATAAATTCGTCACATATTGTGCTTGAGAGGTACGACGTTCTTCATAAAAATATCCCAATAACAATCACTTTTATTATTTCATTAAGTTTGCTTCAGATGTCGCATAAATTTTCCTTTGTTGCCAAATTTATCACTATGCTCTTTTAAGAAAGGATCAAATTTAACCAAAAGTTCAAGAGCTCCAAGAAAGTTGCCATTGTGATTCGAGCCCAGAGTTTCATCACTCTCGGAAGTTCGGAATTAAAACTTTTGTTTTTAATTTATTTTCTTTATAAATTATATATCTTTATTTAAAATATTCGAATAGATTATTGCTTTTAGATGGCAAAATAGAGAAATCGAAAATTTTATTTGGAATTATTTATTTGAGAATCTGAGAAAACAATGGAACCCATAGTTAAAAACTGCTGCAAGAGTATCGTTTGAACTAGAGAATCAATTCATGATCCACATTGTATATACTCTATTTCAGAGATTTTTTAAGGGTGTAATTGTTATCGTTTTTCGGAGTTCTGATTTCAGACATGCAGTTTTGAATCATCAAAAAATCAGTTCTGTTTTTTAGCCATCAAAAATGAATTTTTGAAAATACTTTAATTTACTAGGGGTTTTTTCGAAGCTGATGACCGTTTTATTTAGTAATCAATTTTGGAAAATGAGGATAAAGGGCCCATAAAAATTTACCCGCACCAGGGCCCCCTGAACTCTTAATCCGCCACTGATATGTATATATATGTATATATATATATATATATATATATATATATATATATATATATATATATATGTATATATATATATATATATATATATATATATATATATATATATATATATATATATATGTATATATATATATATATATATATATATATATATATATATATATATATATATATATATATATATATATATATATATATATATATATATATATATATATATATATATATATATATATATATATATATATATATATATATATATATATATATATATATATATATATATATATATATATATATATATATATATATATATATATATATATATATATATATATATATATATATATATATATATATATATATATATATATATATATATATATATATATATGCTTCATCCATTTCATGTTCTAGAGGGGGGGGGGGCTGCAAAAATAATCTAGATGGGGCAAAAATCGTCTAGATACCCTGCCTAGTAACGCCAATGCGTTTTGATTCGATTTTGGTTCACAATGATTTTGTTCGTCACCAAAGTTCTTGATTCTGTCTCTGTTTTAAAGATTTCAAGTTTTGTTCTTATTCCTGTCAAAATATATGTATAATAAATGATTATAACAAAAAATAATTAATTTTGTTTTAATTACAGATAAAACATTTTACTAAACATAAAATTTTTTTGTGACAAAGTGCGAAAACCAAAAAGTTAACATAAAAAATAAAAGAAAATAACGTTGCTTTTGTAGTTTTAAAAATAAATTAAATTTGTTTAAAAATTAATTAGTTTTCGAATTTTTTTGGTTGATGGTTGAAGATTTCTCAAAGGAATTTCTTAATTTTAATAACCTTTAGTTTTTGTTTTGCTTTTGGAAACGTGAAAGCTCGTCACTTTTATTGTTTTTTCTGTTTTCTGGAATTTAATTGATTCGTTAATTACTAAAGTGGTAATTAATGAGATTTAGTGATTTTTTGTAGTGAACACGTATATGAACTGGTTTATAGTTATATACATAGGTATATAGTGTTAAAAATTACAGTTTCGTAGAAGTTTTAATAGGAATTACCTGTTAATAGTCGTTAATACACTTCGCAGGATATAGACAATTTATTATCACATTAGATTAAATTTTATGAATAGAAAGTAATGGTATGATTCTCTTTACTTTACGCAAATAACTTATTTAATAAGTTTAATGAAGACACAAGTCTTTTAACTGTTATACTTTATATATATATATATATATATATATATATATATATATATATATATATATATATATATATATATATATATATATATATATATATTATATATATATATATATATATATATATATATATATATATATATATATATATATATATATATATATATATATTTATATATATATATATATATATATATATATATATATATATATATATATATATATATATATATATATATATATATATATATATATATATATATTTATATGTATATATATATCAGTGGCGTGCAGTGGGTTTCGATAGACGGTAAGCAGATTATATAAAAAAAACAGACCATTTTTCAATTTATCCCCACATGATTGTTCTTCCATTGTATTGATTGCATGACGTGATAAGGCTTTGGCAGATCAGTCTGCACCAATATCTGTTTAAGAGTCTTTCAAAAACTTCTTCTGTTTTTGTTACAAATCGTCCTATTGTAGATAACTGCGACTTATAAGAAATATCTGATGTTTCATCAAGAAGTATGGCAATAAATAAACAATCTTTGATTTCGAAAAAATTTGAGTTTCTTAGATCAACACCTATTGATTCACTCAAATCATTTTGTATATGATTGAAAATGCCTAAAAATACTTTGGGTTCCTATAAAAATGTGTCGAATTCTTGATCATAAATTGATAACCCTTTCAACATTATAACACTACTGAATAATTTGAAAAAATTGATTGATTAATATAATATGGCTTTGTGTTTACTAACGGTATTAAAAAAATTATTCAAATTATGATAACCATCGTAGGTTTAAATACCCTTTTCTTTAGAAAATAAAATAAACATTTAAAAAAAATGAAACAGACTTCAGAAACAACAAAAGAGGCACAAAAAAGTGAACAATCTTGCGGCTTTAGAGACAAAAATACATATAAATTTTGATTAAATTAATTTAATTATACTTAACTACAGAAAATTACACTTTTAAACAAAGATGTTATATTATAAAACTTATATTTTATTATAATAATTATAGTTGTTGTAATAGTTATTATATTATAAGATTTATTTGTTGCAAAACTGTTGGAAATCGATACCAAGCATGAGATGTCAATGGTGGTACCGACTTCGAACATTTTGTATTGAAAATAAATTTCATAATATAAAAGCTATTATAAAAAAATAACTTTTACAATATAATATCTTTGTTTAAAAGCGCAATTTTTTGTATGTAACTAAGTATAATTAAATTAAATTAATCAAAATTTATACGTATTTTTGTCTCTAAAAGGCACAATTGAGTTATTTTTCAATTTTTTGTGCCTCTTTCTGAAACCGGTTTTATTTTTTTAAAAAAGTTTATTTATTTTTTCATTTTCTGTAGTCATAAAATCAAAAGGCGGCTAAGAAAGTGTTTTTGATGTAATAACTTAAAATCGCGGCAAGCATTCATCGATGAAAATCTACGTCGAAACGTAGGAGGGTAACAAATATTTTGTTGCACTTTTTTGTCAATAATTCAAAAACTGTGAATCGCAAAATTCTAAAAAATTGCAATGTTTCTAAAATCAAGTGCTCTTTCAAATGACATCCCACTTTAGATTTACCCTTTCTCAATCCCACCCCCTTAATAAATATAATAAGTAGTTTTTGACACTTTTCTATATTTCTCATTAAAAATTTACTAATTTTTCTATCATTCCAAATACTTTTTAAGATTTTCGATGTATTAGGAGCTAAGAAGACATACAGAAAACGTTATTATTTAAAATTATACAAAAAACAGAGAAGTGTGAAATTCAAAAATACATTTTTTAGGAATACTGAAGTTAAGCCCATTCATATGATACAGTACTTGACTAGATAAAAAAATGTATTTCTTCAAAGGGCTCACATCGTTGCCCAGCAAAACAAATGAAAACAATTTTATTTATTATTAACCCCTCAATTTGTGTGGATAGGTCAGTTTTCTACGCATCTCAAATTACAGGTCCCTAGGTTTAATAGTTTAAGAGATAATCAATACAATGGAAAAACACGTTTTATTCTCACCATTCACCATTCTCCTCACAACCGTTATAAATAACATAGCCTCAAAAATTACACTGCAAAACCTTTATCAATCACATCAAAATCTTAAGAACATCAGAAAATAAATTCGAAAATATTTATTTAAGTAGGCATGTGATTTTATTCAAATTTAAATTTGAAAAATAAAAACAAAATGTAACTATGACAACAAATGTAACTATGACAAAGCTTGATAAAATAAAACACGTTCCTTTGATTTAAACAAAATTTTTTTTTTATAATTTGAATTATATCTCACGCTGGTGATATCTCAATGTTATCGCTAAAGTATGTGACCTCTTTCTCTGTGAAATTCGACAATTCCGTTGGCACAGTGATTATGCGGTCGGTCCGATGACTTCATATTCGGTTGTTGTGTCTTCAATTCACCAATTCGTTCGTTGTGTCAACGAATTCGGTTTTTGAAGATAAGAAAACTAAATTTAAGGTTAATGTGTCTGGAAAAGGTTGGTACAAGAGAAGCTCAAGTCGGTTGGCACAAGAGAAGTTACAGGGACCGATTTTTTTTCAGTGTAGACCAAGAATTAAAATAAATTTACAAATCAACAAAAATTGCCCAGAACATCGATTTAATTTTATAATTAATAAAGGTAGGATACACCGGTTAACCAATGGTAATATAACCAATGCGACTTTGCATCAACTATATGACCCTAAACAAAGACTTAAAATTATCACATCAATATATTTGCCAAATCAAAGAAGGTCTCCATTCATCATTTTTAAAATCATCATCCAAGTAAAACGATTACATTCATATAATCATTTTTTTTTTTGTTTAACTAATTAAGTCCATAAAAATCTCTTTGATCATTAATCGCCACAAAAAAAATTAATTAAATTAAGCTAAATTTAATTTAAATCTTATAAAAATAATAACACAGCTAGCTGCTTCCTCCAACAACAAAAAAATTTGGAATTTTATATTTTAAGCGGATTATCATAATATTTACAATAAATCAAATTATTTTTCTCTATTTTGTTATTTTAATTAATTGAGAGTTCACGAAATATTCGAAGATCAATTGGATAAGAGATTTAATTTTGACGTTCATAAAATTAATATATGTAAGTATATATTTTTGTTTCTTTTAACTTCGAAGAAGAGATAAATAACAATTAGCTTTTATGATTTTTCGATTGCATGTTTGATAATTGCAATTCAATTTTCGTGAACAAAATACCAAAACTAAAGAGCATTAACAAAAAACAAAGTTATGATATTTTAAATAACGGTAAAAAAAATAAAAACAAAAATTCTACAATTAAAATTCATTTTATTTTTTATGTTAATTCAGCAATAAAAGATAAATGAAAATGTGTTTTATGCCTAAATATAGATGTCAATACTATCATGTTATATCAAAGACACAAGCACAAAAATAACAAAATAATCTACTTCTGCTATTCACTACAATTGTACTATTACTCACCCATTGAGCGCTGGTATCATATGAAGGAACACATCGAAATGTCATTTTAAATTCGATGTTATTTTGTATATGAATTTTATATTTTAATAATCCAAAAAGTAAACGTTTTCTGTTTCGAAAATTTCGTTTTTCTTTTAACTGAATATTATTCCTGTGAGTTTTTTTTAGTTGATTAGTAATTAGTTGTTTTTTTTATGTTATAGTTTTTGAATTACCATCTTACCTAGAAGAAAACAAAATACTAAGTTAGCAAATATATGAACCATTTGTTATTAATTTTTTGGATAATATGCTAATTTTCGTTAAGCTTTTAAAAATCTTAAATTGCGTGCTTAAATATAGATATAAATTTTGTGCAAACATGTCTCTATAACGAATATGACCTCATCCGACACGAATCGTGTTGTTATAAATAGAGAAAAATGTCTATTTTTTTAATTTATAATCTAAAGTTATTACTTATTAGTTTTTTAATGCTGAAATATGTATATTTATTCAAATAATTGAGACAAAAAGAAATATGTAATTGTAAGCTTCAGGACACATAATACAAATATATTGCCGATAGGAAGATCTGCTGTATATAAAAATGTATTTTTCTATGATAGCAGCTGAAAAGTCTATTTTCTGTGGCGAACATTTAAATTAAAAAATGTTGAAAATTTTAATTGTAGCCGGCGATTTTTATCGTTGAAAAATTTATGAAAAACAAATTATTTTTTTAAAGTTTTCTTGATTTTCGTGAGATTAAAAAAAGTTTTTGTATAATAAATTTTTTTAAATTTTATTTTTAACAATTCTAAATTTTAAATAATATAATATTAATCCAATGTTAACAGTAAATATTAAAGTCAAAATCTAATAAAATAAATTTATGGAAATCAAATCCGACGTCAAATATTTCAAGTTCTTCAATATCTTTAACTTCAACCATAATCAGATTTATTTACTCAATTTTCATTAGATAGATTCTGCCATTTTTTTAAAAATGAATTATTTAGAAAAAGATAATGAATTGAGTAATTCGATAACAATTGAAGATAATAGTGAAAAATGCCGGACAATGCAACATTTAGTTGAATCATGGATTGATATATTAGATAAAATATCTATACATTCACACCTCCGGATCGGTTACTTCTGGTACCTGGAGAATGCCAGATAGTATATAGCGTCGTTGAAAGCTATAAATCCTCTGTAAAAATGTTTTTTTTCCTCTTGATTCAAAATCGTTTTCGCTGAATAACAAATTGTAGTTGCTGTGGTATTTTCATATAATTTAACAAAGTTTTTAAAACAAAGCAACAATGAAAAAATAGAAAATGAATTTTGATTGTTATTATATGTCAATTTCTAATTCAATAATTTGTAATAAATATCGTTTATATATTTACTATCATAGAAAAAATTGTATCTCTTAAGCGATATAAAAACGTACATGAGTTTGAAATGATGAAGTTTCAAGTGCGAAATATAGTCATCGCTGCAGTGACGTAATTGATAAGCATGTCTGCATGTCTGCACGAAACTGATACAGATGGTTCGAATCTAGTCTGAGACACGTAAAACACGACACGAGAAGTAGAGTTTTCCTCTGAGAAACTTGAGTTATATTATATACATACTTACTTGAGTGTAATCAGTCACAACTCAAAACAATCTTTTAACATTTTCTATTCATTACATCAGTGGATTTAGATGATTGTGACAATAACAAAAAGTATGTACATGAAAACGAAATGCGTTTTGATGAACCAGAAACTTGTGGAGATAAAATGAGGATGAAGTGGATCGACACGGTAAAAATTCAGATGGCAGAATTTTAATTGGAAAAAGTGAAATATTTTAAAGCAGAAAAAGTAAGAAAAAATATTAAAATATCGTTTATGGAAACTTAGAAACCGCATGAGCGACAAGTGGAGTCAGAAAAGTTATTTTCTTCATAGTATTATCAGAATAATCAATAATCTACACTTAATTTGAACATACTACAATAATAATAAAAATAATGAATTTATAGTTTTTTAATTAATTGTGATGTAGATGAAAAATGTGATCTATGCAGGGGAAAAAGTCGAAATTTGAACTTGATCATTTTTGATTTTCTTGAAATTTGTCATATTCGTAGTATGGACAAAATAAAGTATAGATACTGTTTATTTCAGAATTTTTTTAAAACGCGTAGTTTGAGCAAAGGAGGCCCGGTACGGTACATGCATGAAAAATGAAAAGTCGAGGCAACTTGGAAATTTATTTCCTCAAGAATGGCTATACCGATTTCAACAAACTGTTTTTCGTTTAATAGGTGATTAGTTAATCTTTAGGAAAAAATTAATTATGCTTTTTATTAATTAATTTTAAAAGTAAAATATTAAAAAAACTTTTTTAAAGATGGCGCTAGGGTCAAAATTCAATTAAATTTTTATTTTTTTTTTTAATATTTTTTTTTTTTTTTAAATAAAATGTGATGTGTAGTAGGCATTACAATAAGTGTCACAACAACACATAAAAACCTTTTAAGACCAAGGTCCCACAACAACATGCGTTCTAAGGATGTTAATGGACGCAAATCTGTTTTTGTTTGTTTTTTTTTTTAATATTTTTTTGTTATATAATGGGTAACTAAACCATAAATCCTATCACATATAAAATATGACATAGGCCAATATTTCGTGATAGGATAGGGAAAATAAAAATAAAATAAGAGGTAAAAAGCAAATTTGTTTTAAAAATTTGCAGGAACAAAACTAAAATTGGTTTGCCAATAGTCCAGCTAATGGCATAATCCTTGATTATGGGACGCAGTATATTTTTCAATGATTAAAGCTCAGATATATATGTAGTTATATGGAGGCTCGTTTCTTCGAGCAAGCTACAGCGTTCCAGCATCAAGGAATATTCATTAGCTAAGATTGAGACCCATACAAGGTCGTACAACTGGTCCAGTAATGGTCCATTACTGGCAGCCAGTAATGCAGCAATGGGCGAGTACTGGCAACCACGACTGGGCCATTAACATAATTTTTCTGGATGATAACTTCGGACAATAAATGGTTGCCATTCTTGGGCCAAATACTGGCAACCAAGACTGAGCCGTTAAAAAAAATATACATTATTATCATATGTAAATTTAAATAAATTAAATACAAGCTAATTTAAAATAAAATAAAAATGACGGAAAAAATTCAAAACTCTCCATACAACACCGCCCTGACTCCGCCATTAAAAAAATATAAAATAATATTTTTTATACATAAATTTAAATAAATTATTTACAAAATAATTAAAATAAAATAGAAATGAAAATAAATTAAAACATATACCAACCTTTTCTTTATTACCATAGTCTTTCAACCGAAGAGGCGATAACTAAACTATATGTGAAATTTTTCAAGCTATGTATCTCTAAAAGGGATAATGCTCTAGTGAAATTTAAAAAAAATGACAGATCGGCAAATTCATGGCTACAGTACTGGCCCAATAACAATAGCCAAGTAATATTTACCATTCATGGGCCAGTGCTTGGCCATTCAATGGTAACAATATACTGGCTTTTTTCTGTAAACCATAGATCGGCCGATGATTGGTTCTAGTATTGGCCCAGTAACAATAGCCAAGTACTGTTAACCCTTAATGGACCAGTGCTTGGCCGTATGTCAATGTCTGGCAAAACCTACTTGGGGAGTGCTACCGTTGACTGAATACAGCTCATTCGCCAGCACCCTAAGATATCACCTTGGCTAGTGATATCTCACTGCTATTGCCAGTGGTATGTGATATCTCACGTTAACTCATATGCCAATAGCAGGGACTGAAGTACGCGGGGTTGTCACACCCGTGGATCAAAAAATAGAAAAAAATTAACAAATTAATAAAAACTGATCCCTCCATGCGTATAGTTCTATCCTTATTCTAAAATATATCAAAGTCATAAATAGGCGTTTTTTCGTTTTCTTGAGATATTAAATTTTAAAGATTTTTAGTCCGAATAAAATTCTATAATTATTCATAATGTTTTCGAAAAATTTTTATTAACAAAAAATTTTAACCACTGTGCGAAACAATAATGAAATATTAGAATTTTTAGTCCGACTAAAATTCTTTAAAATTAAATATCTTAAGAAAATGAAGAACGCCTCTTTGTAAATTTGACATATTTTAGAGAAGGATAGAACTATTTAAAAAAAAATTAAAATTCAATTGATCTTTGACCAAAACCTCCGATATTCTTCAAGCCCAATTCATTGACGCCATATTAAAAAAACAATATACATTGCTATATGCAAAAAATTGGATTAGTGTTTTTGATTAAATTTTTTGAATGTTTTTTATATGGAGTTTTATTTTTCTAGATGGCGTTATTGACGTTAAGGCGATTTTATTTTTTTTATATTGAGTTTTAATTTCAAAATGGCGCTACAAGTTAACGATTTTTTCTATGCTACCCACTCGGCATGAATCTCAGAAAGATATCTTAATGCTATCTAAAAAATGGTGTCTTTTAGAACTCAGAAAATTGTTAATTTTTTGACAACCTTTTAAAGAGATCAGTTTATGGAGACCAAAAAGATACCTTTATGATAACTACTGTCGACATTTTTATGACCTAAAAATGATATCATCTGGTTAACATCCAACCAACTACCAATTTTGTTATGAAAACAGTATTTATAAAATTTCTATAATAAAATTAACTAAATAAAATTCAATTAACTCAATAAAATTAACTACAATAAATAGTTATTTAATTATACTAAAGACAACACAAATTGTCAAAATACAAACCAGCTAATTTCAGCTGTCATAATATGTCACAACGAAACGTCAAACGAGCAAGCCGATGATGATGAAGCCGGTGATGATGGATGAATCTGTATTGAGTTAGTATCTGAGATAGTATTATTATTGAGTGAGTATCATTTATAGTACATAATATATAAATTAGAACATAAACTTTTCATTTACTCGCAATGTGGAAAACTACTCTAACCTAAAGCAAATAATAACTTTCTAGAAATTAACCGCAATTTTAATTAACCGCAAATTAACAAATATCGTCATCAGCAGTGCTCAGATGAAATCAGCGGCATCATGCCTCAAACTTATTCTTACCCCCGTTCCACTCGACAATCGGCTGCCGCAACCAGTGAAACGGTAAAGATCCCGCGCTGTCATACTGGCAGATCGCAGAGAGACTTCTTTGTCCGAACTGCGTACAAATGGAATAGTTTGCCGGAACACTTAGTCTCAGGTGGCTTCAACCCACAGATGTTTAAAAAAAGCGTTAATCTACACCTTAGAACGCCAGTTGTTGTGGGACCTAGGTCTAGACCTGGGTCTTAAAAGGTATTTATGTGTTGTTGTGACACATATTCTAAACCCTATTACACAACACATTTTATTAAAAAAAAAAAAAAAAATTGAGAAAGATTCTATGCGCGTCAAGTTCCTATGAAAGTCACCGACTGACGGTGTTTAATTTGTTTGAACTATCATAAAATATATTTTTATTTATTGCTAAAATTCCTTTCCGTAACTATACTTTCAGAAAATGATTTACAAAGATTTTTCCACCTCCTCCAATTACTATGCGTTAAAACTATGTTGTCCTGCCAAAATGGAACACTGCGGACGATGCCAGCATAGAAACAGCAATCAAAAACAGCAGCAGACCACTGCAGTAATATTAAAACGTTATGTTATGCGGTAAAATCCAGCGGTAAAACCATCGAATTTATCATTCTTTTATATATTTCTATTTATCATTGTATGTATAAAAATTATATATTTTTGAATTTAATAAAAACAAAATTAAGTATTATGCTAAATAATGATTTTAATTATTTAAAAATAACATAAAGTTAGAATCCAAGAATCTAATAACTTTTTGATATCTCTAATACGCTATCATTCGGAGCTCAGAAAAATGTTATATTTCTGATATCTTTTCGAAGAAATCTAAAAGTTGTCAGCAGGTGGCGCATTAGAGGGTTTTTTGATATCTTTATGTTATCTTTTTGATAAATATTGTGGATGTCAGATCTAAAAACGGTTACCTTTAAGAGCTCATTATGATAGCTTTTTGCCGAACGGGTAAAGAGTGAATCAGGCAATTGTATGTCGGAAGTTTTCCTTTGACCCTAGCACCATCTTTCAAAAGTTTTTTTAACATTTTAACTTTCATATTAATTAAAAAAGGTATAGTTATTTTTTTCTAAAGATAAACTAAACTTGGAATCGGTATAGCCATTGTAGAGCAATTTAATTTCAAAGTTACCTCGGCTTGACCAAATATTCATTTTTCATGCATGCTGGGGTGCCTCCTATGCTCAAACTATGCACTTTAAAATACTTCTAATAATTAGTATTTTTGTTTTGTCGATACTGCCTATATATGCCAGGTTTTAGGAAAATCAAAAATGGTCAAGTTTTCACAACTAGGTCTAGAACACGTTTTTCTTCTATATGCGCGCGTCTAATATAATAATAAATCAATCAACATCAAAATTTTTATTTTATTTTATATAACGAAATAATAAAATATGATTTTAAAAATATTAACACTTATATTTAATTTTTAGGTGTAAGAATATTGCTCTATAAAAACCGTAAAACACGGTTTAACATTTTTTGATATTAAAAAAAAGAAAACAGTTTTCAAAAATGTAGGTGGTTTTGCGGTTTTGATCTCACTTCTGACACCAATTGTAACGATTTCGTTTTTTAATTAAATTCGATTTAATATCTAGAAAATTAAAACAATGTTCGTATTCACTTTAACAATAATTTGTTAATTTAAATTATTGATTTAATTTAACTAGGAATCGCCCAGTGGCCGAAATTCAGCCATTGTAAATAGAAATTGTAAAAAGACCTCCCAACAAAATAGCTACAACACATTATTTCAGAGTTTGATTAATCGATATAATTGATTTTGAATTGTCTACTTATCTACTACTCAAGACCTTTTGCAACGATATATATATATATATATATATATATATATATATATATATATATATATATATATATATATATATATATATATATATATATATATATATATATATATATATATATATATATATATATATATATATATATATATATATATATATATATATATATATATTTATATATATATATATATATATTTATATATATATATATATATATATATATATATATATATATATATATATATATATATATATATATATATATATATATATATATATATATATATATATATATATATATATATATATATATATATATATATATATATATATATATATATATATATATATATATATATATATATATATATATATATATATATATATATATATATATATATATATATATATTAGACTGGTCGTTAAAAACTAAATTTTCCGAGACGCCCCCTAGAAAAATTCTTTGGGGTCAAAAAACCACAACGGCATTATTTTTTTTTTTTTAAATCAAAAGAACACGTGCCGCAAAATCGTTGAAGTTTATTTTTTGAAAAATTCGTTGATTTTTTCAAATATCTCATAAAATATGCAGATTTCAAAAAAAATCACGTAACCATTTTTGTAGGAAATTTAATTCTCTACAAAAAAGGTCCAGGTCATTTTTTCCCGAAAACGTATAGTTCTCATGATATTTTGAAAATGAACTTGTAAGTTTTCGTAATTTTTAAAAAACATAAAAAATAAAGATGACGAAAAACTCCTAATTTTCTTATTATGCTATAGAATGAAATGTATAAAAAAATAATCGTGACAAAAAAAATCAAAATTAGTACTTTTTCGTCGAAATTTTCATCATTTGGTTTTACGAGTTTCGAAGAATTTCAAGTTTTATTTCAAAATATCATCAAAAATATAGGTTTTAGGAAAAAAATGACTTGGACCTTTTTTGTAGAGAATTAAATTTCCTGCAAAAATGATTAAGTGATTTTTTTTTACATCTGCATATTTTATGAGATATTAACAATTTTATCGAAAAATAAACTTCGATGATTTTGCGGCACGTGTTCTTTTCACTTAAAAAAAAAAAAAATAAAGCCGTTATGGTTTTTTGACCACAAAGAATTTTTCTGGGGGGCGTCTCAGAAAATTTAGTTTTTAACGACCAGTCTAATATATATATATATATATATATATATATATATATATATATATATATATATATATATATATATATATAGATATACGTGTGGCGCAAACATATATATATATATATATATATATATATATATATATATATATATATATATATATATATTTATATATATATATATATATATATATATATATATATATATATATATATATATATATATATATATATATATATATATATATATATATATATATATATATATATATATATATATATATATATATATATATATATATATATATATATATATATATATATATATATATATATATATATATATATATATATATAGGTTTTTTGAGGTTAGAATTTGTTTTAAAAGATCGAAACACATGTTGCACCTGTTTATGGTATAATTAAAAATGTTAATAACAACCAAATTAAATAAATGTTTTGGATTAGTTTAAATACAACAATTTAAATTTAGAGAAAGAATTTTGAATTTAGAGAATATATATATATATATATATATATATATATATATATATATATATATATATATATATATATATATATATATATATATATATATATGTATATATATATATATATATATATATATATATATATATATATATATATATATATATATATATATATATATATATATATATATATGTATATATATATATATATTGCCACACTTTTGTTGGAGCAAATATTTTAAAATTGTACTGCAAAAATATTGCTTACGTATTTATATATAGATAGATTCATTTTGAACTGTGAAACAAATAACTTGAAAAAAAAAATAACCGAACAAAAAACTCAAACAAATACGCCTATGACATTTTTGCCATTTTTGCTGAAAAAATGGTCAAAATTAAAAAAAAAAGTATTTTTCGGCACATCTACTACTCAAGACCTATCCTACGATATACATATTGCTACACTTTTGATGAAGCAAATATTTTAAAATTGTACCGCAAGAATATTGCTTACGTATTTATTATATATAGATAGATATACAACAACTTAAAGATCAAACAAAAATACTTTTTCATTTATCTAATTTTTTACAATAATAAAAGCTTACTTAAAATATGTCTAATGCTAGTATGTTGTAAAAACTTCTACAAAAATCTGGTTATTCTCTCATACTCTTTTGCACTTTGATTGGACGCTTTTGAAGTCCCCAATTTTATGATTTCCCTTGCATGAACTATATGTGCATGACTTTTAAATTAAAAATGTGTGTTGTTTTCGATGAATTACGAGTGTCAAGTTTTTAATCAATAGTTTGGTTTGAGTATAATCCTACATTTCTCTAAATTTAAATTGTTGTATTTAAACTAATCCAAAACATTTATTTAATTTATTTAATAACCATTTTTAATTATACCATAAACAGGTGCAACATGTGTTTCGATCTTTTAAAACAAATTCTAACCTCAAAAAACCATTTTAATTACAAGTTGCTAGCAACAAACAACAGAACTATAATTTATAACAACATTCCAGCTACAAACAAACAAACAAATCGAATTGATAACAAAACTCAGAACTATACATCATAAAATGTGATTCGTTAATAATTTTATTTTAACTTCATCCAACTTTAGAGTAGTCTTTGTTCCACAAATTTAATGATCAGGTTCACCAAAAAACCAAATATATGTAAGGAATAAATAAAAACCAACAACAACGATATACGTGTGGCGCAAACATGAAAATGAAAAAAATAATGTAAATGATGATGATCATCATCTTGAGCATATTGAATTGAAATTGAACCGAACTACCAGTGTTCAGTTATAATAATTCGTATTTTAGTTTTACTTTATCGTTTAATTTAATTCATATACGTGATTGCATTTTGATAAAATCCTAAAGACAATACGCTTTAGATTGTTGGGTGCTAAATGACGGTTTTTGATTGAATGCTTAAATGTTTACCAATAACTAAATTGCTTAAATGTATACCAATAATAACTATAATCCAATGTGCCTGTAACAATATTCCTTGTACTACCTTCGATTAACATGACACCAACAATCAGTTGAAATACATGATATATTAATACCCATACAAGTGACCGAGTTCTCCCAAAATATCAATGGGAAAATATCGGAAAAATTGAGTATTCGCACTTCGTTTATGCTTAAATATGCAGAGAAAGTCAATCAGATTTCTTACTCTTTTAAAATATTTGTCTTTATAAATCACAAGTTAGAGGATCGTTTCCTCCCCAAACATTCCATAAACAACAACCTAAAACAAACGACCAAGTAACTTAATGGAAAATTATTTTATTAATTGAGAAACCTGTCTCTTCCTCTTTTATAATAAAATTGCATTTTGGGTATATAATTTTCAGATAACATATTAGGCTACTGTGCTACCAAAATCCTAACAACAGAAATAATAATGAATGCAGGTTTAATTTACAACACAGACATGAAAAGAAAACAAACGATAATTGACGAAAATTACCGAAAATGTTTCATTGTAAAACATACAAATTCTTTTAAAATTTTATATTTTGTTTTTCGTTAGTTGGTAGGATGACTTTTTTGTTTTTTGGTCCAAGAAAACTATAAAGATTTTGGTGTAAATAATCTTGGTGGTTTGATTTTAATTAAAAAAATTGAAGAATATTGTTATAGTTTTTTAATTATTAATTTATTTTTTTAAGGAGACGAAAGAAGGTGGAAGATTAATTCAATTTTTTCGTTGGTTGATTGTTTTTTAATTGGAAATATTTAGGTTATGCAGATGTTAGATTGTGGAAAGTATTTGTTTTTAAGAAATGTGTTGAAAATTTTACAACTAAGTATCGGTTGAGAAATTAAGTTGATACAGTTCTCAAGCTCAAACGTAAAAACTGGTCAAGCTAGCATTAAACTGAAGATATAATATCGCGGTATGTTCCCTGAACATGCAAATTGAATATTCGATTATGTTTATTAGCTGTTAAAATTTTAAAGTCAAAATCGAAATCCAGAATTTACACTTTTCAATTGAATCTTTTTCATTAACACTGTTTAGTATGTGCTTTGCAATTTTTTGTACTATCTGGTTTTTGTATAGCTTTGTGTGGATATCATGTTTTAATAAGTGAAACGAACATTTCATATTTGCAACAAAATTTAAAGAACCTTTTGAACCTTTATCTGGTTGTACTCAGTTTATATATCAACCATTTAAAATGAATGTAGGAACTAGCGACTCTAGTGCGAGAAAAACATTTTGGAAAAGTACAAAAAATGTAGAGTAATGACAGTTATTTGTAAAATTATTTTACACTAATTTTTTTCTCAATAAAAAGTGTTGGAATTTTAATATGTGTCACAATCAGAAGAAGGTTTAGCTACTTTTTAAGACCTAGGTTACACAGCAACATACGTTCTAAAAAGAATATACAGGGTGTTTCATAATATATGCGCAGGACTTCAGGATGTGATAGATCGTCCAAAAATATGAAAAAAAAAATTGACCTATCTTACCCTCTAAAATGCACCATTTTCGAGATATAGGGTGTTGAAATTGGAAAAAAAAAATTCATTTTTTGCGAATATCTCCGGAATCGTTTATCGTATAGAAAACAGCTTTCGTAAGCACAGTGGCGTAGCTAGCATGGGTGGCACCCGGGGCGGATATTTTGGTGTCACCCTAAAAATAAAAACTGTCAATAATAATAAAAAGCCGATAAACGTAATTTATAATTTTTTTTAATTAATACAAATGAGCATTATTATTATAAGCCCGCAAGTAATTTTTAACTAATTTTAATTTGCTGAAACTCCTCTCACACGAAGCCACTAATACGCAAATAGTCATAAATAACTTTAGAGCGACCGTAAGATTCGGAAGAAATTCTAAAAAATCCCATTCTACGATGAATTGCAAAAAGTCTAGGTACACCCAGTCAGAAACTGTAACATTGGCCGCTTTTAAATGCCTCCTCGCCTTTTGTATCTCTAAGAGGAGTTCTGTTGCCAATACCGCATCATAAAAATCAGTAAATTTTGATACCGATAATTTTAACTCTTCACTGTTCGCCAAAAGCTAAGTGTTTGTCTGCACAACCTCGAACAATGAAGCTAAATCTTGAACTGACTTTAGTCTAGTACGGAGTTCAACACTGAATCGGTCAAGACATTCCAACATGTCCTTTTTAAGTTGAGCTCTCAGTGTCAGTCCAACATCAGGTGCAAACTCACCACCCGTTCGTTTTTTGCGTTTTTATGACGAATTCGGCTTTCCATTGGAATGTCATAGTCCTCCGATTTTTTCGCAGCAAGATCTATTGCCTCTTCTACAATGAGACTTCGTTATGAATTGACTCTATTTTTGTAGCTAATTGATCAATATTCAAGCCCGTGCTTTGCAATCCAATCTGAGCACAGATATTATTTCTCTTAGAATATCATTCCAAAACAAAAGATAGCAAAGAAACGAAAAATCATATGCTGCATTGATAAGGTTCTGTGCAGCGCCTCTAGTGTCTACATTTTCTTGTTGATCACTTAACTTCTCAATTTCAGCCACAATCCCATCAAAATTTTCGGCCAATACTTTTACTGCAGCATAATGAGCGCTCCAATGCGCTGTTAAGAGTATTTTAACAGTTGCTTTGTTGTGTTTAGCAAGTACTTCCCAGCGGCTAGTCGAAGCAGAAAAACATGTAAAAATGGCTTCCACTGACGAGTGTTGGCCGTATAAATTAATTGTATGATCTTTGCAGCCCACAAAAATTGCTTTGTTATTTTTTGCTTTAATAATAGCTTGCACTTCTCCATGTATACTACTCATAACAGCTGCATTATCATAACCTTTGGGAGCGACAATTCATAACATCTATACCATCATCAAGATTTTACACTGAAAAAAACATGTCCTATTTCCAATCGAAATGCAGTTGTCTCAACCTCACCGTGCGGGCAGATATGGCGAATCGAAATACGAGATTGATTCAACAACCGTACAATGATAAGCCGATGCAGTTGAGACAATCACATGAAATATTTATGTGAAAATAAAATATAGTTCAATTAATCTCAAATGCTTAAATTTTAAAATGAAAAATTCATGATATAAGGCCAAAGAAATATGTTTTCATGGAAATAGTTATTAACTTTATTCAACTACTGTTATATTGGATAGCACTTTATATTTTAATTACACCTCATTCTGTTATCAGGAAAATGTTACTGAGTACTGAGTAGTTGTCCCAATCACGGTGAAATTGTTTGTAAATATCTTTTCTTTGCATGAATAATAAACTGCCATCTTCGAGATGAGGTTATCATTACTTCAATTTTTTTTTCAGTGTAAGAATTTCATCGCTTAAATCAGCGGCTTTTTTCCACGTAAAGGAAAAATCCAAGGAATACTTCCTTGATTTCCACTTTACAACCATCAATTTTCACATAACGAATCACTTCTGACATTTGACCAATATGTGAAATGTCAGGTGTGCTATCAAACATAATTCCAAAATATTTAACCGATTTAATTTCGTTGACAAGCTTAAACTTTACGTGGATCGCTAAAACATTTATGAACTCATTTTGTATATCTGGTGACAAATATGATAGTTTTGGTGATTTACAATGCTCCAAATTCAAAATGTGTTCTTTTAACACTACATCATACTTTGACAATAGTTTGGTTAGTTCTAAGAAATTGCCTTTATTCGAAGAACTTTGTCCTTCATCATGTCCACGAAATGCTGGGTTTTGTTTAGATAAAAACAAAGTTATATCCAAAAATCTTGATAAAAGATGTTTCCACTTCTAGTTTTTTATTATATATTAATTGCAAGGCTGCGTCTCGTATCGTTTTATGAATTTTTAACCTCATTTCCAAAGTTTTCCACTTTTCAAAATTCTCCAGATGTTCATTTGAAGTTTCATCAGATGTTCATTTGAAGTTTCATGCTCGGCCACTTTGGGATTTAGTTTCCACCGCTTCTGATATCCAGTAGTAAATGTTGATGTTGTATTATTATTATTGGTGACAGCAAATACACGACAACAGAAGCAATACAGGACGCAAGTTATTATTTACAGGAGAATAAACAATCCATGGCCGTAGAATTTTTTCACCATTATTCATCATTTTATAAAACCATTCTTTAGAAAGATGGCGAACATCACCTTTTATGTCTAACCCGTGTCTAGATACAGTAACAAACGACCCTTCTCTATTTTGAAAATGTTCACTTTCTTTTTTTATGATTTCAATGCGAACATTACCAGAAACGAGTATATTCCAATGTGATACATCTCTTAAGTCCTGAAGTGATTCACCAATGCAAATACTGTCTTCGATAGTAGAAGCATTAGCGGCATTATCACTGTCATTTTCATTATTCCTTTCTAATTCGTCATCATAGGTTATCATTATTAATTCTGTATTGTTGCTGTTACTTTCCGAAGATGAGCCAATATTCTCTGAAACATTCGTTGCATCAACGTGATAATCAGTTTCTTTTGATGAACCTTGGATATCATCGGGTTTTGTAACATATTTATAGATTTGGTCTTTCTCTGCTGGAACCAACTTTTTCTTTAAAAAGTATGAACTCCTCGTGGCATATCTATTTTTTGGGATATTTGCTAAACGAAATCTAAAAAAATATTTTTAATTATAGTATAGGTATCAGCAAAGCCTTAATTCTAAATATATTTGTAGTATACATAATAGGTACATAGTTCATAATAAGTACACTGTGTTAACGACTAAATACACCGCCAAGAAAATTAATTTATTTAAATTTCCTTGTAACAACTTATATTAAATAATATTTGATAAAATGGAATATACAAATCATAGCCTAATATTATAAGGAACTATTTAAAAAAATATAAGTATGAAATCCTAAAAGATATTTTATATAAAGAATTGAAACCAAAATTAAATATCCTATTAGAATCATGCTCAATAATTTACAAAATTGAATGTGATTTTTGTGAAAAATTTTACATCGGGAAAACCGGAAAATGTTTTACAGACTGATTTAAGGAATACCTGCCTAAGAAGAAAAATAAACAAAATTTAAAGTTTATTTTTGCAAACCATTTACATAGTTAATAACAATAGCTATACCACTTTTAAAAAAAAATTGAAGGCTTTACATTTATGTAGCCAAGGATCTTTAAAAGAATCACTTGATGAGTTTGAAATTTCCAAGGGATTTAAAACCCAACAAAATGTAATTTTAAATGATAAACTTTCATTTAATTCAAATATATAAATATATAAAACTGAAAACAAACAGTATGAGTATGTATCAACCTACAAAAATTTGCAAAACTGCAGTAATTGCATAACTGCCATTTTATTCTACAGTAATTATTTTCGTGTCCATTGAAAAACGATCTATTTCAATTTATTCTTTGAGTTTCAAGATAAAGGAAAAAAAATTATTTTGAGATCATTTACAAACACGGTAGTTTGATTGTTTGTTAGTTTCCTTAGGTGTTTGCAATTAATTTGTTTGAAATGTAAAACATATATTAGGTAGTAAGGTTAAGCGGATATTTTAGAAATAATTTTGGAATAGAGACATTGTAACTCAAGGGTGCCACCCTATCGACAAAGGGTGCCACATTATCGACGTAAACCACTTTTCCTATACATTATTCAGCATATGTGTTTTCAGACCTTGTCATTAAATAATCATGCTTGCATACTAAATAATATATCGTAAAAAACGGTCACTATGGTATCTATAGGAATATTCAAAGCTATTGAGTAATTGTGGTGATGGGATTCAATGCTCAACATGTTGATTCGATTAATATTGTTAAAATTTTATTTCACGTAATAACTCAAAAATTTTAAAAAGTAGAATAGATTCTTTTTGAACCAATAACACATTTATAGGACACATTTATAAGTTATCACAATTTATAAATTAAAATTATATGGATAACCTGGTTAAAATGGTTTCTAAGTGATTTATCGTTGAAAACATGTGATGGTTTGTTTAAGTTTTTTACGTTCGGGTGTCACCCCAAAACGGTTTCGAAGTGATTTATCGTTGAAAACATGTGATGGTTTGTTTAAGTTTTTTACGTTCGGGTGTCACCCCAAAACGGTTTCGAAGTGATTTATGGTTGAAAACATTGTGATGGTTTGTTTAAGTTGTTTACGTTCGGGTGTCACCCCATAACGGTTTCGAAGTGATTTATCGTTGAAAACATTGTGATGGTTTGTTTAAGTTTTTTACGTTCGGGTGTCACCCCAAAACGGTTTCGAAGTGATTTATCATTGAAAACATTGGGATGGTTTGTTTAAGTTTTTTACGTTCGGGTGTCACCCCAAAACGGTTTCGAAGTGATTTATGGTTGAAAACATTGTGATGGTTTGTTTAAGTTTTTTACGTTCGGGTGTCACCCCAAAACGGTTTCGAAGTAATTTATGGTTGAAAACATTGTGATGGTTTTTCTTTGGTATTTTTTATATTAAATTTCTAGATATTACGATGTGTGAATTCATAGGATGAGAGAATATTTCGTCAACATCTAAGTCAACATTCTAATCAACATCCCAAGTCACGAGTGTAAAGTCATTATTGATTGTTGCCAATCAATGCGAAACTTAATATCTGACGTAAAGTCAATATGTTGTTATATTTTTGGTTAGGAAATATAGACAACATTAGGGAAATTTTTAATTTCGGATTGGTTTTTTGTGAACAATTAAGCTTAAGTACATATTGGAAATCACTTGAATTTTGCAATTCGAAATAATTTTTCATTTTCTCTAAAATTCCTTTTAGAAAAAATTTGGTTGTGTTTCGTGTCAGAATTCGAACTACACTCATCAGAGACACATCGTTCAAATTCCGTGTGTCTTACACAACTTAGCCAAAGCGGCGATGACGAAACATATTTTAATTTTGATGTTCAGATAATTTCTAAATTGAAACTTCATTATTTTTCATATTTACTTAAGTTGAATTTTTCATCTATGATTACATATTGAAAATTGTATTTCTTTGGTATTTTTTGTACCCCGCCCCCTCCCCTAGCTACGCCTCTGCGTAAGCATTTTCTGCGTATAATAAGCTATGTTTTGTGCGGAAATTATTTTTTTTTAGTCATAATTGGTAAAGATTTGATGTTGAAAAACATGGTCAATTTTTTTAAATAAAATTTTTTTTCTTCATGGACATTTCCAACTTTTAATTTAACTATAAGAACTGAATCTAAAAAATTATGGTGCAAATTATGAAACTTTTTGCAATCCATACAATTTTAGAGCGATCTAGTTTCGAACCAATGAGAAAATTTTAAACTTTAAAAAAGTTTATCATTCTCATCAGGGCTAGCCGACTAGATAAACTCTACCAAAAAATGTCAACGCTAATGTATATAAACCAAAAATTAGGTTACAACTCTAGCGAAGTGTAAAAACAAAAAATTTACCTAAACGTACATTTAATAAATTCAGGTTTAGTCAATTAATTTCTCTGGTGATCACTGTTTTGTTATACTCTAGACATTCTAGTATTGAATAACAATTTTGTATCGGTGAGAGGAAGATGACTAGTCTTCACTTGTGTCTATTGACACATGATCAACAATTAATTCAGTAAATTATTTGTGATATAACATCACCCCGATGGAAAATCTCCCATCAAGAATAATATAAGAACTGAATCTAAAAAATTATGGTGCAAATTATGAAACTTTTTGCAATCCATACAATTTTAGAGCGATCTAGTTTCGAACCAATGAGAAAATTTTAAACTTTAAAAAAGTTTATCATTCTCATCAGGGCTAGCCGACTAGATAAACTCTACCAAAAAATGTCAACGCTAATGTATATAAACCAAAAATTAGGTTACAACTCTAGCGAAGTGTAAAAACAAAAAATTTACATAAACATACATTTAATAAATTCAGGTTTAGTCAATTAATTTCTCTGGTGATCACTGTTTTGTTATACTCTAGACATTCTAGTATTGAATAACAATTTTGTATCGGTGAGAGGAAGATGACTAGTCTTCACTTGTGTCTATTGACACATGATCAACAATTAATTCAGTAGATTATTTGTGATATAACATCACCCCGATGGAAAATCTCCCATCAAGAATAATATAAGAACTGAATCTAAAAAATTATGGTGCAAATTATGAAACTTTTTGCAATCCATACAATTTTAGAGCGATCTAGTTTCGAACCAATGAGAAAATTTTAAACTTTAAAAAAGTTTATCATTCTCATCAGGGCTAGCCGACTAGATAAACTCTACCAAAAAATGTCAACGCTAATGTATATAAACCAAAAATTAGGTTACAACTCTAGCGAAGTGTAAAAACAAAAAATTTACATAAACATACATTTAATAAATTCAGGTTTAGTCAATTAATTTCTCTGGTGATCACTGTTTTGTTATACTCTAGACATTCTAGTATTGAATAACAATTTTGTATCGGTGAGAGGAAGATGGCTAGTCTTCACTTGTGTCTATTGACACATGATCAACAATTAATTCAGTAAATTATTTGTGATATAACATCACCCTGATGGAAAATCTCCCATCAAGAATAATATAAGAACTGAATCTAAAAAATTATGGTGCAAATTATGAAACTTTTTGCAATTGAAAATGGGGGGTCTCCTGAACATCTGTTTATTTGATGTTTCTAAAACTTCAAATCCTTACATTCATTTTGTTTGAAACTTGATATAGATAAGGCATATGTTACCAAGAAATATTGCCTATATCTTGATATTCATGATCTGTTTCGCTAGTTTTGTCTAGTTACTTGAACACAACTTTCTTGTTAACATTGATTGTTCTCCAAAAATTCATATTTATACTTTTGCTTGCCCTATTAAAATATAAAACCCGATCTCATTTAAAATTGTTTGAAAATCTTTATACGTTACACATAAAAAAATTAAATTATTCTAAATCTCTCTTCCATAATTTTTATTCCTTTCGGTTATATTTTGCTCTATTTTACAGACTCCAAATAAATATCATAAAAATATTTAAGCGTCAAAAACAAATATAAAAAAATTGAAACAAAACTATAAGTCAAAGAGAAACTATTAAAATATAATAAAAAGGATGTTGATGAGAAAAAAATAAATAAATGAAAAAATAATAATATTAAATTCATTCATAAAATATTAAAATAAATAACAAGATTTTTTGCAAAAAGAAAATATTTAAATTGGAAAAAATGTTACAGTATATGACCTAAACGAAATAACGATCCAAAAATATTATACCACTCTTCCCATTCACCATCCTCATCCACACATCATTAAAACAAACGGATACATTCTGGACAGTATAAACGAAAAAAACATAAATAAATAATAATACAAATTTAAATGCCATTTTAATAGAGCAAAAAACTAATTTAAAATAAAAAAAATTAAGAAATACCAAAAAATTCATAAAATTATGAAAACATCAAGAAGTTGAAGATAAATAATAAATCGAAATGAAAGAAAGCAAAGAAAACCAATTAACAGACCAGAATTGGTTGATCTTTAGAATTTGAAGATAAAGAAAGAAAAGAATATGTGCAAAGTGTGGCTGGTCTGAATGCTCTTTTAGGTTCCCGATGATCAACTACTAAATATTCATAACAAGGTGTGCCAAAAAAATTATTTGTGGAATAATCGCTCTTTTTACGTGCCAATCAAATTTTGTAAAGAATACTTTTAAGACTTTGTTACTTCGTATTTGCATATGTCAAATCAGTTCCAAACGATGCCTGTCTGACCAAAAAAATTTGAAACGCATGCGTTGACGAAAATAGTTATTTGTTTAACTAGGTTGCAAAGTAGTAGATTGACTGCCGCGGCTGATAGTTCATAGCCGAGCGAAGCGAGGCTGAGAATTCAGCCAAGGCAGTCAATCTACCTTGCTGCCGAGTTGAACATATAATTTTTTCTCCGATTAATTACAATGATATGTAATTTAATAATTATTACTTTAAAAATAAAGCAAAATTTTAAAAATAACAAAAAAAATCGCAATTGTTGGAAGATTTAGTTGTTATGGAAATGTAATAATAATTATAGTTTGACAAATTAAAAAATTTCTGCCAGATTCGTGGAAAAATATCTGTTTATTTCTATGAAGTCTAATTATTTTGCTGCCTAGGCAGGAAAAGTGCCACTTTGCTGACTGAAATAAGTCTGCAAAATTTATATTTGCTGTCTATCGGAGAAAAACAATTTTTTTTCTTCTTTTTATATTCAAGAATATTATGATATTATTTTCTAAAGAGTTAATTTTCAAAATTGTGAATTCAAAAATCCATCTCGATCGATTTAACAATAATTTTTTCGAATTTTTGTGAGCAATTAAACTCAAGCAACTAAGGAAATAGTTTGAATTTTTTTCAATTCGATGGTTCATTTGGTATTCTGTCAGATAAAAACTCCATTTCCCTTTTACGTCTTTCGGATGGTCGTAATGGAGAACAAGTGCCCGTTCTCCATTTCGATAACCAAAATTAACAGTTCAAAGCATAAAGTGGGTTTCTTGAAAGACCTGTAGACACAGTTACGGATACGTATGGTTATATCAGGTTCAACACTTTCCCCCGTCTATCTTAAGAAAAAATTGAAACGAAGAATTTTACACTCAAATACAGATTATCTATACTTTTACCACCCGGACAACCCTGATTAAACATATATGCAACAATATTTTCCATTGAATGTTTGTATATATAACATTCAATGGAAAATATTGTTTCATTGACGACCTTTAGTTTATATAACACGTTGGTGTAAAAGTTTGGTGTTTTGTTTAACCGAATATGTATTTTTTTCTTCATTAGTTATTGCTTTTTAACAACAAAGTGTAATTACGGTGGCATATAAAATTACAAATACAAATAATTAATATCTTAATTTTTAAAATAGTTATAGGTAATGTAACATAAATCTAGAATTATTTATTTTAAAAATATTATTATAACAGGAACAAAAAAGAATTATTATTTTGATTTAAGTTTTTATTTAATTTTTTTATATTAAACTTAATCTAAGATGTTGAGCAATTATTGTTTTAAAATTTGTAATTTTATAATTATTTTTGAAATCATCTTTTGATATTAGTTTTTGTCTTACGATACGATATGTAGGAGAATTTATTAGCATACCCTGGCAAAAATTCTTGTAGGAATTTTTGTTAGGATCTTACATGAACTTTAAAAGATCCTATGTGAATCTTGTATGCTCTTGTAAACTTCTTGTCCCAATTCTCTACAAGAAATGATCATGATCATGTAAGTTCCTATATAATTTTCCTACAAGAATTTTTGCCAGGGTATAGTAGTTTAGTTAGTAACATATAGTAGCTTATTTCAAACTTCAAACTATGTGTCTTCATGGCATACCCATCTATAGGATACATTTGTACTTTTTACATATCAATATAGAAAAAACATTAAATTTAATAAGTTTAATAAATCAAATAAGTTTTTAGCTTATTAAGTGAAACATAAAATCTTGTATGAACCATGGCGTTACTGGGTATTTACCCATGAAGCAACATCCACCCATCGGGCCATCTTGGGGGTAATAACCTTCGTAACTCCCTTGGTACACAAACAGTTATTTCAGCTAAGTTGATATTGTCTTTTGCTAGTTTATAAAAAAAATCATATTTGTAATTAATATATGTATAGGAGTTATTAGAAAATCTTTTCTAGTATATTTACAAAAATATTTGATGGTTGACAATGATTGTAATAATTTCTGGAGTCATATAGTCCTTGTATTATAGCATTGGGGAACGAGTACTTGCCGAATGTTATCAATTTTGATGCTTTGGAGATTATGCTTTATTTTATTGAATGTTTCACAGCCTTGAACACACCCCAGTCACATGTTTTCTTTTGAATAATTAAACATAGTTTTAGTACGTTGACAGTGTCACGGGTTAGAGTTGCAGTGAATTCATAGTTTTCGATGTTTGATGGCTAAAGACCTAAAATTAAAAATATCTCCTAATTTGGTAAAATATATTATAGTAAATATTTGTGTTCCAAGCTTAAAAACTTTACTAACCGGAAATAGTAACTAAGAATAAAAAAGTTTATGATTAAAGTCTGACCCTCATCAAAAGAACACATACTCCGACTAACAACCATCAAACTCATTTTTTTATGTTTTCTTCAATTTCCTTCTGATTAATTCGTTATAAAACACATTTCATAATTGTCAAAATGAGAAATTGCGAGTTGTCTGTTAAACCATCAAACCCGATATCCATTTTCTTTCATAAGATATGAAAAGAAATAAGTAAATATACTAAGAATACAGAATCAAAAGCGAAGAAAACACACAAATCACATTACTACAAACATTCAACTTATCTTATTTATATAATCTTTAGTTTTATTTGACATGAAAATGATTATATTTCATTCATCAACCAATAAGATTTAATTTATTTCCTTTTTTATTTAGATATTGTTTTGACAATAACTTGCATAAGAGTGAGGAATCGTTAAGGTCATATTATTGTGATTGATTGTATTTTTTGATTTTGAGGATTAAAATTACTGGTCCCTGGGCACACGCCGATTTAATTTAATGATTACAACATATTTTACACTTCGTGAGACGCCTGTCCTTGACGAGTTCGAAAAGTTTTGTTCTGCCATTTTCCTCAATTCGGCTGCTTTTTCGTTCCGCAAACTCCGAAAAGTGCCGATTACCCGAGATCTTGTAAATCTGTTATAAATTATTAAAATAGAAAACGACAACACCATCCAAATTCATATTCTATTTGTTCATGGTTGCTTTGATTAAAAAAACTTTGTAAAATAAATGAAAACATCATATAGCAACTATACAATTTGTTATTTGGAGAAGATTATTTTACACTAGGGAGGAAAAAGGGAGGGGGGGGGGGGATTTCACAGGGATTTAAACCTGCCGGAAAATAGACGTTTCATATGCTCTCGTAGAAAATATTATATTTTCCTACAAGAGATGAAAACACTGTTTTTTCTATGAGTAAACTTTTGATCATCAGACGCGCTAGTGTCGGTGAAAAACGATTTTATCTCGCGTAGGAAATGCAAGTTTTTTTATGAAAGTCTAAATATAAACGATATTTATTGTAAATTATTAAATTAGAAAATGACAAGATAACATTCAAAATTCATATTCTATTTTTTCATGGTAACTTTGATTTAAATTTTTTGTAAAATTTCATGAAAATAATATAGCAGTTTCAATTTGTTATTTAGCGAAAATGATTTTACACTAGTGAGTATAACCAATTTCACATAGGGTTAAGCATGCATGAAAATAATCTTTTAATATGCTACCAGAGCCAGATTTAACCATTGTGCCGCTGTAAGTACTATATAATTAAATTGCTGTCTTTTAATAAAAATTTTTTTTAGTTTATAAAACGTTATTAAACCATACAAGTGTAGTTGTTTCCTTTATTACTTACAATTTTAATGATGTAGAATAAAGATATGTAGCTGTTGTAAAAACGTCATATGAAAAACTTAATGATAAAAAATATGATATGAATTATAATAATAAAAAACATACACTCAAAAAAAAAAATTAATGAAAATTGTATTAACGCTGTTTATTAAATTTTATTATCAAATTATTTATGAAATCTATAAATTTTTACACAAATAATACGAAATATTTATAACATCTGTTTATCGTTTGATAACCCATTAATGTATACTATATAAAACAGCATTTATAAAAGAATAATCGTTTATTTTTTGTAAGTTTATGTATCTTATTAAATTATTTCTGAAAGTTTGAACAGGATTATAAGAACTGAATCTAAAAAATTATGGTGCAAATTATGAAATTTTGTGCAATCCATACAATTTTCGACCGATCTAGTTTCGAACCAATGAGAAAATTTTAAACTTTAAAAAAGTTTATCATTCTCATCAGGGCTAGCCGACTAGATAAACTACCAAAAAATGCCAACGCTAATATAAACCAAAAATTAGTCTACATCTCTAGCGAAGTATAAAAAATTTACATAAACATATGTTTAATAGATTCAGGTTTAATCAATTAGTTTCTCTAGTGATCACTGTTTTGTTATACTCTAGACATACCCATATTGAATAACAAGCTCGTATCGGCGAGAAGAAGATGACTGGTCTTCCCTTGTATCTATTGACACATAATCAACAATTAATTCAGTAAATTATTTGTGATATAACATCTAGATCGGTCGAAAATTGTATGGATTGCAAAAAGTTTTCATAATTTGCACCATAATTTTTTAGATTCAGTTCTTATATTCTTGATGGGAGATTTTCCATCGGAGTGATATTATATCACAAATAATTTACTGAATTAATTATGAACAGGATTATAAAATTTTCAAACAAAATTTATAAATCAATTCGTGAATATTATAAATATATAGTTATCAATTGATAACTTTGTTTTTCACTTCATAAACTCCTATTTATAAGATTAATAAATGGCGTTTATTAGCTCCAACTCATTGAAAAAAATTCGTAGATTTAAAAAAAATGTTTCATACATAGCATAACTTTTTTTTTTCAGTGTAGTAGTAAAATTTCGTATACTACCTACTATGTTAGTAAAATTTCGTTTTCTTTCGTTAAATATTGTTTTTAACACTATTTATTACTTTTTGTCTACATCTACTAAAGGAATATAACTATAACTATTTAATTTTAAATATAATTTAATGATAACTATTTAAGCATAATAGTTATATTTAAATTTAAATTAAATAGTTATACATAGTTATATTGAATAGTCCATCCTTTAGTAGATGTAGACAAAAAAGAATAAGGATTTTGAATAGTGTTAAAAACAATATTTAACGAAATGTGCCGTATCATCGAAAAACCAAACCATCGAAATCCAGAAATCCAAACCAGCGAAAAATAATAAATTATTCTATCGAAAAAGCAAAGAATAGAAGTTCACAACAATAAGTTAACACTGTCAAAAAGTCATTACACCGAAAGACAGATGCACCGTTTTTTTTTCGACGTGCGGCAAATACCATATCATCGAAACATTATATAGTCGAACTTCGTAAAATAGAATAAAAAAATCATATAATAGAAATATCATAACATCGAAAATATTTAATATAACGAAAAGATCATTACATCGGCAAATATGGTATACCCTCATCAGCGCTAGGAATATTGTAAATTCAAATGCCAGATAGCAACAGTATATATGGGACTCTTCCGAGTCTCCATCATAGCATCGAACAACCAAGTGCTACAGAAGCGAAAATCAGTAAACCGAAAGATCTTACCACCAAATTTCATACCATGACTAATTAATTGAAAAAAAATCACTAGATCGTAATATCATATCACCGACAATTCATTTCCTCGGAAAGTCATTGGGGTTTATGATTGAAAACGCACGGAAAACGCATCACGCGAAGATTATTCACTTTCACCTAATGTAGGTATGATCGAAAACGCGTGATAAAAAGCTAGTTCGAATTTTTTTTCGAAATTAAAGAACTGTCAGAATTGTCAAAATAATTTTTTGTTATTAAAAAATTGAATTTTTTGGATAAAATAAAAATAATAGTTAGCTATATCAGGATTATCTTTCTAATTCCGTTTACTAGCTTTGATTTGTTATTTTTCTCCTAAAATTTAAAAATAATTAATGTGCTTAAAATTTAAAGCATTTTCAATATTTTCACTCGAAATTAAAAATAAAATTAAATTAAAAAATTTAATAAATTTACATTTTTCAGTTTTAAAATTATTCCAAACGTTTCAATTTTGTACAAGAAAGTGATGCCGCGCGTTTTCAATCATACCAAAAAATGAGTTCGAAATAAAACATTTGTCACGCGTTTTCAATCATACCAATAGACTACGTTTCACGTTTCATCGACGTTTACGTTTTCCATGCGTTTTCAATCATAAGCCCCATTATATCGAAACATCACATTACAGAAAATAAAACAATCGAAGATATAATTTATAAAATCGAAACATCATTAGATCGAATTTCATAAAATAGAATAAGAAAAATATGGAGGGGCTGAAATCTCATAGTTCTGAGATATCAAGACTTCGGTTTTGGTTAAGAATTTTGATAAAGTTTTTGGCATAAAACACTTATGAGGACATTGTTTTTAGTTTTGGGCAGCGGTGCATATCAAACATAACTTTTGGTTAAAGTACATGTTTTTTTTTATCTCTGTTTAGAAATTTATTACAAAACTAACACGAAACCACAACACGTTGCCGGAAAATCATAACAGATTATAAATTAACATAATTTAGTGAAAATATGATACAATCAGCAAACTCCTCAAAAACCTCTCCATTTAGCGTTTCGAGAAAATATTACAAAATCACAAATTCATATTTCTTTCAAAACTTCAAAAATATTGTAAGAATTAAATAAAATCAAACTTTTTTCAAAATTCTAAAAATGTTCCAAAAATTATTACAAAATCAAGATTAAACTATTTTCAAAAATTCTGAAAATATTGCAAAACTTATAACAAAATCAAAAATTGAAACTTTTTTCAAAATTCCCAAAATATTCCAAAAATTAAAATAAAATCAAATATTTAAACTTTTTCTATATCCTAGAAATATTCCAAAAACTCTTAAAAATTCAAACTTTTTCTAAAAATTCTAAAAATATTGCAAAAATTATAACAATATCAAATATTGAAATTTTTTCAAAATTCTAAAAATAAATATATATAAAATTCACAAATTCTATTTTTTGATCAAAATTATAAAAATATTGGAAAAATTATTAAAAATCAAAAATTAAAACTTTTTCCAAAATTCTTAAAAATATTGCAAAAATTATTACAAAATCAAAAATACAAACTTTTTTCAAAATTCCAAAAATATTTCAAAAACTATAACAAATTCAAAAATTTCTATGTCACATCTACGTCATGCAACAGCTAAATTTTTTTTCCCAAAAAATTGGTTAAAAAAATAAATGAAACCATTTTTTTGACATACTTGACAATATTTTTTTGACAAACTCATAATGCAATAAAATTCTCAAGAATGATAATATCATTTTCAATTCATACAAATAACTGATTTTATTATTTTCTAAAAAAGAAATGAAAGCATTCTTTTGACACACTTGACAACATTTTTTTGACAAACATATAATGCCATAATTCTCAATAATAATAATAAAATTTCATGTCATACAAATAATTAATTTTATTTTTTTCCAAAATATTGGGTAAAATAATAAATAAAATGTAAATGAAAATCTTTCTTTTGACACACTTGACAACACTTTTTTGACAAACTTATAATGCAATAATCCAAATTTTGGTCTCACATACCAATTCGGCCATCAAGATTTCTTCAAATTCAATGTTTCTATTCGTAATCACTTAAAAGTTAAAATGAACGTTTTTTAAGCAAAAAATATGCAAATTTCCTTATTTTGACACACTTGACGATTTTTTTGACACACTTCCGGTACATTTATCGAACACATTGTCCTTTCGGCTCTGCCCATTGAGTATACCTTTTTTTTGAAATCCGTCCAGCGGTTTTCTAGATTTCGTCGGTTGTGACGGCCGGCCGGCAGACAGACATAAATTTTTTTTAGCATCAGTAGGTCCTAAAACTTCGAGAAATGCCAAAAAAGAAAGGGATAAGAATTTCACTTTTGGCTCATGAAAACAATACCTAGGTTTTTCCAAAACCGAAGTAACTAAATACACTGTGCGACAGCCCAAAACCGCTGGGGTTCTGACAACCGTGAAAAGTTATATCGGTCAAAAAAAAGTTATACGTGTCCCGGTGTTTCCCGGTCACGTTTAGGAATCGAGATATATCGATTTGAAGTTAGCAAGTATCATATAGGGGAAATTGTCACATTTGGTGGTCTTTTTTGACATAACTCGAGAACGACTAGTTCGATTTTGCTGAAACAAATTAAAAAAAATTAAGAATTACAATTCCTTTAATCTACTGATATACTATACTGAAAAAATACCGAATAAATAAAACAATAAAAAATAAAATAAATAAAAAATAAAAAATAACAAAAATAAATAAATTTAATAAAACTAATAAAATAATATAAAAAATAATAAAAAAATTAAAATAAAAATATAATAAAACTAAAAACATAAAAAAAAACATAATAAATAAATAAAATAAATAATAAATAAATAATAAATAAATAATAAATAAATAATAAATAAATAATAAATAAATAATAAATAAATAATAAATAAATAATAAATAAATAATAAATAAATAATAAATAAATAATAAATAAATAATAAATAAATAATAAATAAATAATAAATAAATAATAAATAAATAATAAATAAATAATAAATAAATAATAAATAAATAATAAATAAATAATAAATAAATAATAAATAAATAATAAATAAATAATAAATAAATAATAAATAAATAATAAATAAATACTAAATAAATAATAAATAAATAATAAATAAATAATAAATACATAATAAATAAATAATAAATAAATAATAAATAAATAATAAATAAATAATAAATAATAAATAATAAATAATAAATAATAAATAAATAATAAATAATAAATAATAAATAATAAATAATAAATAATAAATAATAAATAATAAATAATAAATAATAAATAATAAATAATAAATAATAAATAATAAATAAATAATAAATAAATAATAAATAAATAATAAATAAATAATAAATAAATAATAAATAAATAATAAATAATTAATAAACAAATAATAAATAAATAATAAATAAAAAACAATAAATAATAAATAATATTAATAAATAATAATAAATGATAATAATAAATAATAATATAATAATAATAAATAATAATAATAATAAATAATAATAATATATATAAATAAATAAAATAAAAATATAATAAAAATATGAAAATAGGAAATAAAAATGGCAAAATGAAATAAAAATAATAAAATAAACTAAAGTAAAAATAATAAAATAAAATAAATAAATAAAAATAAAAAGAAATAAAGAATAAATAAAATATAAAAACTTAAGTAAAAATAATGAGATACCTTTACTTAATTGTGAATAAAAGCGAAACGTGTTTATCGATTTTCATGATCCATGTCTCATTTTGTGCACATGTTATGTGACTTTACGTCAATGTATTAAGACCTGACACTTTTACCCTTTTTGAATTTTTCATGATTCCTTAAAATACAATTTTTTTATTTTTTAGGCAAAAAATTATTTGTTTTCTTCATAAATTTATTGATAACTGCGAAACTGTTGATTGTGTAAAGAAATAATATATGAGTAGATTAAAGAAATTGTAATTTTTAATTTTCCTAAATTTGTTTCAGCAAAATTGGGCTAGTCGTTCTGAAGTTATGTAAAAAAAAAAACCCCAAACGTGACGATTTCCCCTATATGATACTTTCTAACTTCAAATCGATATATCTCGATTCCTAGACGTGACCCAGCGAAACGCCGAGACATGTTTAACTTTTTTTTGCCCAATATAGCTTTTCCATTAGATCCTTTCCTTTCATTTAGAGAAAAATAAAATATATCCTAGCAGTTAAGAATATTGGATATATAAATGGTAGATAACCGACATTATATAGTAATTATTATATTGATTGATATTATAATTTATATATTTCAACTTCGTTGTTAGTGTGTGTTTTAGGGTTTTGACTTTTGCAGTGACTGAGGAGTGTGAAGTGGAGCTTTCATATATTTGACATATAATTTGTTGCCCAGAACAACTTCTTTTTATTTTCGTTCATAACTGGGCCAAATCTTTTCGATTGTCATATGCATAGAAGTATTCCTTATTAGACAGTTTGGGTTGTTGTTTTAGATATGCTACGGTACACGTAGATCGTTTTAAACAGTTTAGCGATTTTATCAATCAAGAATAGCAATAAAAACTTAGTCCGTATACGCTAGATAGTTTTATTGTTAATTCGTTTTTGCGCCCCGTGTAGCTCATAAATTGTTTCAATTACTTGAATTTTTTTACAGAAAACAGCTGTTTTAAACAGAATTTTAATTTTTGTCCTCTAGGAAAAAAATCTGAAATGTGTATTATTCTGAAATATTCCGTATTTTTTGGTTTTGGATTATTTTTCGATGTAGCGGTTTCGATTGTTTAATTTTTCGATGATACGGCACGATCCGAATTGATTTCATGATCCGGTGCAGATAAAAACACAGTTTCACTCCTTTGAAGAATGGAGACGATTAAATATTTCATTTTTTTCATTTCAAAAGAAGAAAATTAGTACTTTTTCGTCATAATTTTGATATATTTTTATAACAAACATTACTTGCATAATTGAACAAAATATTCAGATAAGTAAATTATTTTTATTTTTATAAAAAGAAGGAAAGCATTAAATTTAAAATAACAATTGGAAGACTGAGTATTAGACAGTAAATTTTTATTTCGATTTAGAAGTATAAGAACGATCATTTTTTATTTGCACTCCTGTATATTTAGGCATGTTATATTTCTATTCAGTTATTCTCTCCGAAATAAGTAAATAAACCTTAAAAGTAATTTCTTTGTAGACTTTTATGTGAACGGCTATAGTTAGGACGGTAACTGAGTTAAAACATTATTCGAATTTTACGACCGAGTTCCATACAATGCGTTCGATTTTACAGAAGTAATTGAATTGTCTGAAACAACTCAAAAAACTTCATTCAGTTATGTTTTCTTGTCAGTTAATTCAATTATTTATTAATCTTTTACTGAAAACATTAGTAATTCTGTAATTTTAAATTCCAAATTATTAAATCTAGTCTCCTTTGAAAAGCCTAAATTTTTTATATAATTTTAGTTTTCTATATGCAAATGAGTGATTAGAATAGTACATTATGATGTAAGGATGTAAAGCTGAGGTTTTTGGACGTATTAAGTCCAAAATGGCTTACGTCCGTGCATCATATACTATTTTTAATTCGCCGCAAGCAAAATATTTAAAAAAAAATTGTTTAATCTAAATCAAACTTAAAAATTTTAAAAAATTTTGAAATAAAAATATATTGAAGAAGTAGTCTTTGACTAATATATTTGTTCTTTACAAACAAATCGTATAACTATGACAACAAAGAATAACAAATATTTTGATTGGATTAGGAAATTTGGAATCGAAAGGTTGCTTCGATAAAAATTTCTATTTTTTATAGAATTTAAACAAATTCAAATGTTTTTCACTTTTTTGGACGTAACTATACAACAAAATATATGGTTAAAAGTGACACATTAAGACCGCAAATCACAGTAATAAAGTAACACATTAATGTGTAGGCGAATAAAAAATGTTTTTTATTCGCCTATATATTAAAGTGTTACTTTATACTGTGATTTGCGGTCTTAAAGTGTTACTTTTTAACCATATATTTTGTTGTCATAGTTACGTCCAAAAAAGTAAAAAACTTTTGTATTTGTTTAAATTCTATAAAAAATAGAAATTTTTATCAAAGCAACCTTTCAATTCAATCAAAGCAATCAACCGAAACGGGTTTTTCGCTACAAATATTTTCTTTTAAAATAAAATAATAATTAAAATAAGTGTTATAAATAAGTAAATAGAAATAAGTGTTTATTAATTCTTTTTAACTTATCATCAATTTAATTTTATTTATTTATTTATTTATTTATTTATTGAAATATACCTTCGAGTTTACACTCATATAAGACTATCTATGTTTTTTATAAATCCTATGTTAATTTTGTTATGTTAATTCATTATATTTTTTATTGTTTAATTATTTTTTTTTTTTTTTTTTTTTTAATTAAGTTTTTAATTAGTTTATGTTTTTAATATAGCAGAAACTTATATTTGTTTTAGGAATTAGGAAAAAAACGGCATGCAGAGAAATTTATAAAATTGTTGTTGTAAACAACACAATGTTATAATTGTTGTTAACAACACATTGTAACAGAATGTTTTATTTAAATAAAACATATTGTGTTTTCTTTAAGATTTTAAAATGGGATCAACTAAGAAAACTAGGATTTGCATACAAGAGAATACAATCTCAAGTATGTTGGATTCTTTTATTATTTGAAAGATAAAATACTGATGAACACAAATAAAGCTAATAACATTTCTCTACATCTTGATGATTTAAAATTAAAAGTTGATATACTTGAAAATAATTTAGTGTAATTGAACGTGAAAAAGAATATCGAACATTATTATCACAAAGTTACCATTTGATAATAATACTAGGGGGTATCCGCGGGCTTCGCTCCTTCCAAATTTCCAAAGGCTTGGAAGACTGCTATTATTACGCCTATTCCTAAAACAAATAATCTTGATTCAGTTAATGATTTTCGTCCTATCAGTATTTTACCTTCTCTTACAAAAATATTTGAAAAAATATTAGCAGAACAAATTCAAAATTATTTAAGATCATCGAATAAACTCCATCGACTTCAATCTGGGTTTAGATCAAAGAATAGCACAATTACGGCACTCATCAAAATAACAAGTGATATACATATATATATATATATATATATATATATATATATATATATATATATATATATATATATATATATATATATATATATATATATATATATATATATATATATATATATATATATATATATATATATATATATATATATATATATATATATATATATATATATATATATATATATATATATATATATATATATATATATATATATATATATATATATATATATATATACTAGCGGGACCCGGCGTGCTTTGCTACGCCCATAAATAAAGTTTGTGTGTATACATTTTGATGACGTAGCAATAATTTCAAAGAGTAGTAATGAGAAATGGTTTTCTATTTTTTTTTTTAATATGAATGTAAAAGGATCAGCACTCTAGTTGATCAGTAAAATATAAAAAAAATAGTATTATATATAAAACAAAGGATATATAAAAAATACGCGATCAAATAATTTTTAAGGTGTGTAATCTATTTAGAACATTATACGGAACAAAAATCGATTCACAAATTTTCACAGTGCTCATGCGGTTTAATATACGCTTTCTTTACCGGTAGGTTACTAAAAACGTTGCCAAAAATTTTGGTCGGTATATGATTTTATGGTCAGCAAGGGCAGTAAGAATAGCGACAATACATTCGATGAAGGTATAGAAGAAGTGATGCAAAAAAGGAATAAAAGAAGTGATGCAAAAAAAATCAAAATTATTTGGAACTTTTTGTATATGAATTCATAGGATTTGAATTCATAGGATGAGAAATATTTCTATTTAGTCAACATTTTAAGTCATTTTAAAGTCATTATTATTGAATGTCATTATTATTGAATCAATGCGAAACTAATATCTTACACACGGTCAATATATTGGCATATATGTTCCATATATAGACAACATTAATGGAATATTAATTTTTAAGCGATTTTGTGAGTAATTATTGCTCAAAGTAATTATTAAAAGTATTATTCCCGATAATAAGTAATTATTGTCGGGATTGAACTCACACTCATCAGAGACATCATAGTTCAAAGCCATGTTACAGACTCAGCCACAGTGGATGAAACAACAACGAAACATATTTCAATTTTCATGTTCAGATAATTTCTAAATTGAAACTTCATTATCGCATATTTATTTAAATTGAATTCTTCATCTGTGATTATACAATTGTAAATTGTATTTGTTCCCGACACGAAACACACAAAAACTGTTTTAAAGAAGTTTTTCTGAGAGAAAATAAAAAATGCTTTAAAATTCATGTGAATTAAAATAATTACTTTAGCTTAATCACTCTAAAAATCTCTAAAAACTTTATTTATTTAACACCAAATAGTGTAAAACTTTTGTTTATTTAACATTATACCCGTCGCATATTGTCGGTATCTCATAAGAAAGAAAATTCATGAAAACTCGTTTTGAGTTGTTGATGGTCATTGCAAAAGCGAGTCGCACTGGAAACTAAACGTTTGAATTCAAATGCCGTATCTGTTGCAATCATTGAAATACGTAGCAACAGTACATCTTCCACTTTGAATTTTCCATTCACAATTGTAGCTTCAACGACATTGTTTATCATCTTTTTCACCTAAAACTTCCAAAAAACGTGCTATTTCAAAATATTTGACATATTATTTTAATAAAATATGATACATTCATTTTTCTATTTCATAAAATTATATTCAACGAAAAAAAAAACATTGATCAAAGCCAGCTACGCGCATAAACCGATATTTAAAAAAAAATCAATTAAAATAATTATCACCAATCACCAATGAAAAAATAATACACGACAATTGGAAAAAGCAAGCGTTGTGTATTTGGAAAACTTTTACATTAAAACCAATTTTTTAAATACAAATACGGCACCATCTATTGGCTAACCCAAATTTATGAGGCGTATGTCACACTATCAAATATATTGGTCAATAAAAAATATTTGACATGAAATTGGAGAGTTGACGTTAACTTTAACTTAACCGTAACTTAAGACTCTATACAAAATTACGTGTTCTTTGACGTTTGATTTGATATTAATTTTGGTTTTGTAATCAATTTTATAAATCAATCAATGCTTTAAAAGTAACAAACTGATTTCACAATCAAAATTTAAAATAATAAAATTCGAAATAAACATTTGATACAAAATTTAAAAATAAAAAAATTTATTTTCATATTAATTTCATGCTAATATTTGGCTTTAATTAAAGCCGCTCGTTTTATATCTTTTGCATTTTTTAATAAATAAAATTTTATTTTTATGGACACTTGCAATTAAATATTAGTTTTCTTCAGTTTTTATACTAAACGTCAAAAAATCCTTAAGATAGAATGAAATGAACTTTTATACAAATTATTTGTTTTTGTTATCCTTCAATTTTATTATTCATAATGGATAACAAATTCACAAACTCAAACAAAATTCGGTTCCCGTTTCTGATATTATTCACCACCGTCAACGAAATTAGAAACAGAAACAGAAACTGAAAATTTTCAGTTTCAGTTTCGGTTTCTGTTTCTGTTGTATGTGAATGCACGGCTTCATACAGATGTTGAAGTTTACTATGAATTGAATAAATTGATTTACGCTGCCATCTGAAAGTAGGCTTATAAATTTTATTGAATTTCGATTCTTTTCCCCCTTTTGCAGTGCCATTGCAGCAAATACCGGAACAAAATAATCGCTCAATAACATATGATAGTCTATATGGGCCCTACATGGATGATTGAAAAGTCGATAAAGCAGGTTTGACAGTAAATTAATTAATTTACGCCGCCATCTGAAAGTTTGCTTATGAACTATCCATATTTAACATTTAATTCGTAATTAAAAAATATTTAGGCGTTTAATCAAAATAAAAACTATCCTATCTCTCAAGTTGGACCATTATACACACACTGAACACAATTTTATTAAGATTGGTTAGGTTGTTGCGGAGTTTATCGCGGACAAACATCGTGACACGTGATTTTTATATATATAAGATATATATACAGTCAGACCTCGTATAACGTTACCCCGTTTAACGTTGATTCACTTTAACGTTATTCCAAATTTACAATTTTTTTTTTGAAAATTTTAAAAAATGAAAATGAATTTTTTTTTCGAATTGTCGAGGAACAAACAAAATATTCTCTTAAATTATTTATTCTTTTGAATTTAATCAACATTTTTAATTTTAATTGATTAAGTTATTCAGCGAATTTGAAAAGTTTTACAACACAAGAAAAATTAATAGTTTTATATTTTTATAAGTTTCTCTATCGTGTAATAGTGTCGTCTACTATTTAAAACAAAATTCGTCATTGTTTTTATACTGACGATGTAAATGTTTCTGCCCAAAACTTTATTGAAACCATTCAACTCGGTATCAATAAATTCGTTCTCTTCCTCAATAACGAAATCCCAACAAAAATATTTATTTCCTATAAGGCAGCCAAATTGGTCTTTAGGAACAAACGTAGATTATTTAATGTTTGGATCAATAACAAAAATCTCTTAAATCGAGAAATCGAGAAGAATGACCCTTACAGTACAAAAAGTGATTACCCAAATCTTGTTTTCCTATTTTTTTTTAATCAATTAGTTAGACATGTTTAGCACACTAAATATGAAATATTCATTATTCAGACTCTTTGAATATCCGAAGATACCATGTCAACTATAAAGGAAGGAGATGAGGAAAATGGAAGGAAAGAGGATATAGGGACATCTATACCAATTGTTTTAAATGACGATTTACATTTTCTTTAAATGCCAGGGGGGAAAATTAATCGGGAAATACAGAGGAGGGCATTGAGTTCCACAATTTGGTCAATCTATTAAAATAGTCGTTCTGGAAGTACACAGTTCTACAACGAGGTATTTGTACAACAAATGGATGAGATAACTCGGCAGTTCTTGTTTGTTGATTATACTGCGAACATGGTGGAAGGATATTTTGAATTTCCTTAGAGGAGAATTCGCTAAAGTATTTATAGTAGATTGACAATTCAACCCCATTTCTTCGGTGCTGGAGCGAATCAAGCTGGTCCGTTAGTTTGGTATTACCAATTAACCATATTGCTTTTCTCTGTACAGAGTCTAGACATTTTATTGTTGACTGACAAGCACCTCCCCAAACATGACAGCAGTATTCCATACATGGACGAATAAAGAACTTGAAGATTAGCAAAATTTGATCGGGATTGAAATACTTCTTGCATTGCAGATTTAGCGAGGTTGAACACATGTTTATTCCATTTCAGGTTATTTTGAACATCCACTCCAAGAACTCTAACTAATTCAACTTCACGCAGTTCCTCATGGTTTATCTTAATATGGAAATTTTTATGTCGCTCTATTCGTAAAAGACGGCAAAGTTTGGTTTTGGTTGGGTTAAATGAAACAAGACTACGATCATCCCATTCCATTATACGATGCAGGTCTTTGTTGATAGAATCAATAAGCAGCTCTCTATCAGTGGTAACTGCAGTATGAGATTAAAATTTCGGAAATGTATGTGATGCATGCAATGAGCTGTCATCTGCAAAACTATGGATTGGGTGCACTGTGGAAATAAGTAAGTCATTAATGTATAGAAGAAACAAGGCTGGTGAGAGTGCAGAACCTTGGGGAACCCCAGCATTGGTTGTGAAAATATTGGATGTGATACCATCTAAATTAACATGAGATTGGCGACCTGTAAGAAAACCATGAATCCATGAGACAGTAAGATGGTCTATGCCATAAGATCTTAATTTAGCAATGAGATTTTTATGCCACACTTTATCAAATGCTTTAGAAATGTCAAGTGAAAGTGAAACACTGAATGGTTTCATCATGGTTTTCCATCGATTTATTCCATAGATGGGATACGTAGGCTAAGAGATCACCTGTTGCATGACTTCTACGAAAACCATACTGCTTATCATTAATAATTCACGACATTTCCAAATAATCTAATAGATTGTAGTTAACATATTTTTATTATATTTTTCAAATATTTTAGCCAAAACCGACAGAATTGCGATTGGTCTATAATTGTTAGGGTCTATCTTACTGCCTTTCTTTGATATGGGTTGAACGCTGGCCAGCTTCCAAGAATCGGGAAATATTCCGGTTTTATAAGAAAAATAGAAAATTTTGTTAAAATTGGAGCTAGTTGTCTAGCAAAGTTTTTAAGAATGAGGGGTGGAATGCCGTCGGGGCCAGCAGGTTTGTTGATATTGATAGAAAGAAGCATTTTCCGTACAATATTGCAACGGAAAATAATTGGTTTCATTTTCGTTACAACTGGGGAAATGAGTGTGGGAGAATGGGGAGGTTCAACTATGTTTGAGTTTTCTGCGAAAATACAACCCAAAAGATCCGCTTTCTCTTTTGAGTCGCGGACGGGAATGTCATTCAGAACCAAAGTTGGAAGTAAAATTGCTCTGGACTAATTTAACTGCCTGAAAGAAACTACGTGAGCCAGATGGGTGCTTGGCGAATTTCTTTGCTTTCTTCTGGATAAACGCGTCTTTGTCCAAGTCTATTCTGTATATACCAATATTTCTGGCTTTCTTAAAATCTAATCTTTCTGTTATTGGCTGTTTTTTGCAGAGCAATGATATCCATCCCATAACATTTAGGGTCTGTTTCGACTTATGAGAGAATCAGCAGCGCTCAAGTTTGCACGTTCCGATTCCGTCCGTCTTTTTTGTCGTCTAGGTTAAATTCTGTATTTTTGTCCAGGTCTGTTATTCTCTTTCTGATTTCCAAATTTAACAAATTTTTCCAGGGTTAGGGTGTTAACCTAAGGCACAACCCATATTTTCGTGAACGGGTCCGGTTCCAGGTCATCATAATAACTTTTTTGCACGTTCATATAGCAAGCCGCTTGATTCAAGACAGACGCCCCGTCCAAGCGGCCTCTAACATGGAGAACAGATGCATGGGTCGCATTGGTTTTAATGCGCCAACTCGCCATCGTGTAGTGTCATTAACTAAGTTAAGCAGTTTTTACTCTGCTTGTCTCCGATACAACAACTTAGTTCAAACTCTACGACAACATTACAGTATCTCAAAATCGAAAATCTGCTTAATATATGAATTTAAGATCAAAATGCACGAAATATTCTACTTAATCAGTTAATAATTATTGAAAAGAAAGAAAAATTTACGAAAAAATTAACAATTAAGCACCTATCTCATCGTTTTGCACGACACCCATACCCCGTTTAACGTTGATTTGAATAACGTTAAGGAATTTTGGAACGCATCCTTGACGCTAAACGGGGTATTACTGTATATATATATATATATATATATATATATATATATATATATATATATATATATATATATATATATATATATATATATATATATATATATATATATATATATATATATATATATATATATATATATATATATATATATATATATATATATATATATATATATATATATATATATGAGGATCTTGATCAGTCATTGTTAGTTGTTCTACTCTTACTTGACTTTACCAAAGCATTTGATAATATTGGTCATGATAGTCTTGTTAGTAAACTGAAATACTGCTACAAATTTTGTAGTTCAGCACTTAATTTAATTTATTCATATTTAACATCTCGATATAATATTACTAAAACTGGCGAGTTATATTCTTCTCCGTTACCAACAACAGCAGGTGTTCCTCAAGAATCTATCGGACATTTGCTTTTCTCAATGTTTGTTAATGACCTTGCGTTTTGCATCAATTCTTGTCGTTTTCATATGTTTGCTGGTCACTTCCAACTTTATTATACTTTTGATAAAGCTAAAGTATCATAAGCTTCTAACTTTGTGAATTTAGATCTTCTTTCTGTTTCAAAGTGGGCCAAAACAAATGGTTTACTATTAAATGCAGCAAAAACTCAGGCTATTGTACTATCCAGACCACAGATGGATGTTGTTAAACCTGTTTTATATCTGAATGACATTGAAATTATTTTTTCTGATAAAGTAAAAAATCTAGGCGTCTATCTTTGATAAACATCTATGTTGGTCTGATCATATATGTAAAATTTGTAATAAAATAAACATTACATAAGTTATATAAGCATAAAAAATTCAAGATGTTTACCCTTCGACACACTAGGTACATGTTAGTCTGCGGCGAATATCAAAACTAAAATCATTTCTCAAAAAAAATTTAAAATTTAGCAGGCGATGATTTCGATTTTCGTTAACACTTATTAAAAAAAACAAAAAATAAATTATTATTATTCGGATTTTGTTTTTTTCAGATAGTTTTAAATTCTTGTTTTTTCGTGTTAAATTAAAAATGTAATTCTTTATATAAATTATATTGCATCACCTCGTCATCAATTTTATAAATACAATGAGGCAAATTTCATGTAACTTGTATAAGCTATTTCGTATAAATACAATCAAACTCTGAAATGTTATTGCGTATTGAGGGAATCTAATTTATATTCGTGCTATTGAAAATAATGGTTCAAGACCATTAGTGAATGTGGAAGCTACTGTATCTGAAAAAGTTTGGAAAAAAATTTAATTCATCATATGGTTGATACAACATTTTATATGCTGCTTTTTATGTTTAATTTACGTGAACAGTAAAATTGTTAAATCATAACCGAAGATTCAGCTTAATCAACGCATTCAAAGTACTCATTATATTGAATACAACATCTCGTATCATCATATTCATCTCCTGGAAAATTCAACGCCACTAGCAGCCAGCCTCTATATTAAAATCTACCTCCACTCTACGCAGTATCATCTAAAAGTCAAATCCTTGTTAATTCCCATATTTACGTATGGTGATTTATTATTTTATAATATGAAATATACATCTAAATCAAGACTTAATATATGTTTTAATTCCTGCATTCGTTATATATATATATGATTTACAATTAACTGATCATGTTACGCCCTATAAAAACTATTATCGGTTGTTCATTATTTACTTATTATATATATCGTGTAATATGTTTTATACAGAAGTTAATTTACTCTTCTTGTCCAAATTATTTATTTTCAATTAATTAACTTTTGGTAAATCTAAACGGACTATTAATCTAATTGTTCCTAAGTGTCAATACAGGGTATGTTCCGATAATATTCTAGTTGATGGTACTCTGTTATGGAATGAATTGCCATATGAATTTAAAAAACCACGTAACCATAATGAATTTAAAAAACTTTTAAAAACACATTTTTAACCACCATATTTTAAAAAAATGTCGAACTATATATCCATAAAAGCTATGAAAATAGGCAAGTATAACCTATGCTTTTAAATACCATAAAGCCGAGTTGTCACAAATCGTGATCAGTGGCATATAAATATAAACTGAAAGAAAATGCTAAAACATGCACCGTGAACTTCAATCTAGCTGTTTATTTTGCAAATATTAATTTACAATAGCCTATACAGTTGGTCGATGACCGTCATTGCAAGTGATAGTTTTTGCTTGTAAATCTCTTAGGTGTACAACGTTCTTAGGTGTATTTTCGAAAATATCTGGTGTATATGAGAAATATTTATTTCATTTATGATATGTTGGACTTCATATCAATGTATATAATTTTGATATAAATGTAACTGTGACAGTTTATTTTCATTTTACCATTTTATAAAAACTTGTTCACCGTTAAAACCGATACAAAACGATCATATCAAAGCAAACTGAGTGACTAAAATGATATTAGAATAAACAATTTTAAAATAATAGTCAACATTTAGATGAAATTCCTTAAGAAAATTAAATTTTTAATTAGGAAAGACAAATTAAAATTTTAAAATTCAGCAAATGTTTTAAGCACCGTTAATGATCATCAAAATAAAAAGTTTTGGTTTGATCTACGGGAGATTTGAAAAGAGTTGTTTCACTGCATTTCAAAAATTCATACTTCATCCTTACAAATTCATAAAAATTCAAAATGCCGATTTCCAAGTTCCACGCTATTGAACTTCTTTATATACGGTTGCGGATGATATGTCAAATCATATAAAACGATACAAATGATTTTAATTTGTAAGGTTAAACATATTTAACCTATTAATTAGTCACTAATTAAAACAGTCATTAGCTAGCATATTGTTATATCCCAATCAAGCTCAACATTTATAAAATTAAATTATTTTAAACAAACAGCCGACAGGGGTAATCAATTGAAATTACCATTAACATTCGTCGTGTTGTTAACAAATTCAATTGTATAATATTTAGATTAGTAAATATTAAAGTCATGTTATAATACTTCTTTAAGCTATTATTTAAATTATTATTATTTTTTGTGTGAATTATAGTGTTAAATGTACACTTAAGGGGTTTTTTATTTAAAAATAAATCATTTTTAGATTGTGTATTTGTGTGTGTAGGATTTAAATAAAATTATTTAAAGTATTTTTATATAAATGTTACTCAAAATTAAATTCACCTGTTAATATAAACATTTTATAATAATTATTAAAAAAAGCATCAGTATTGTATTTTTACGAAAAGAACAAAATAATTGTTACAATTCAAATAACATATATAATATTTATAAATTATAATATTATAATGATGATCATCAGATCAGGTCGGTCCATATGTATATTTCGTTTTTTTATGGTTGTTGTTATTAAATAAATTAATGGTTTCAATGGAATGGATAATAATAAATAAAACACGATCGTATAACATTTGACCTGACTAAAAATCTGTTAAATTTTCTATATCTTAAAAAAGTTGTTGTAGAAGGGTTTGTTGAAAAATAAGCTACCACAACATTCTTTTATTGAAGATAGCTAATCGAATTCGATATGTTAGAATTTCTTTTGTTACAATTGATTTTGTGAGGCTAATCACTTAAAAAATTGTCCTGGTTTGGTCCTTGATTATCGTTTTTTTTATTTGTTTATGTATTTGCCGACATTTATTTTCAATCTTTCAAAATGATCGTGTTAGTACTGGTTGGGCTATTACTTACATTAAATAATATGAACATCATTGTCATTCTATATCGACAATATATAATTAAAATAAGATGAAAAACAAAATGATTTTTACAGATATACATATTTAATTTTGTAAAATTTTTGTTTCGTTTGTTTGTTTCTTTTTAAATGATAAAAAAAAACAATAAAAGCATCAACTAAAATGATGGATCATTCGAATCGTATTGTATTGTATAGACTTGAATTTATAATTTACGAGAAAAAAAAATAATATGTCAATGTATATTTTATTGGCTGTAAAACAGCGAAAGAATAAAATTTAAGTATGATTTTTAAGGTATTATAGGTACTTGCTTTAAAATAGAGTTACAATTTTTGTTTCGACAAATGGATGGTGTTGAAAGCTTTTATGCTGTTAATAATAATTTTATTTCATTCTTTATGTTTTATGTTCTAATAATAGCAACGGATGAAAAATAAGTTAATTTTGAAATAAATAATAATGTGTAAAATTTTTAGTTCATAAAGTGTCAAAATTGACAATTTTAAATTCTAAAACCTTACCGCACACACGCTATTTCTATATAAAAAAGGAAAGTGCATTTTCCACTTACTGATATTCAATTAATCACCACAACTAATATTTAGCGTGACTCGTCTTATGTCAAATCGTTTTTTTTTTGTTCGTTTGTTTTCCTCTATTTGTCTCAGAGAGAAACATGTTATGTCTTCGCTAAGTAGACGTGCGTATATTTTTCATTTGATTCAAAATTGTGCAATTATTGCGAGTTTTTCTTAAATCTATAAGAAAAATACCTGCACAAAAAAAATAATGGTTTCTCCCTCCCTGCGACTGCATAAAAAGAAATGAACAAAAAATGACGTTTGATATTTTATGAATTAAAAATTAATTTGTCCATAATGAAAAAAAGTTTGACAACAAGTTTTCATAATATACTTTGAAAATATCTGCATAACTTAAATATTTATTCGTGTCATTAGAAAATATTGCTTGTCCATTATAAAATATTCACTATTTAAATAATCACTGGAAGTAACACAATAAATTTAAATTACTCTCGTAATTATTTTCAAACATTTTATAAAAATTAGCACAACTATTAAGTTAAAAATAAACTCAATAACCAATAAACTCAGTACAGATGATTGCATACGCTGATGATGTTGTCATCCTCGGCCGAAGTGAAGCTGTTATGAGTGAGACTTTTAAGTCGCTTGAGAGTGGAGCTAGAAAAATTGGTCTTCAAATTAACTACAATAAAACCAAACATATGAATGTTTCAAGAGAGTCTGAGAAGAAAGATTTGATGTGCGGCGATGAACGAATTGAGGGAGTTGAATCTTTTAAATATTTGGGATCAATGCTTGACTCAAATAACAGCATACTTACAGATATAAAAGCTCGAATCGCTGCAGGTAATCGAACTTTCTACTCAATCAAACCTCTCCTTGGATCTCCGTATGTATCAACTAACACCAAGCTCAAGTTATACAAGACATTGATTAGACCGGTTGTGATGTATGGGTCACAAACGTGGACCCTTACACAAAATGACGAATCGCATTTATCTGTATTTGAGCGTAAGATCCTACGCTACATTTTTGGTTCACTTAAGACAGACGATGGAGAGTATAGAACCCGATATAACTTTGAGATCAGAGACCTTCTTGAGGGTCCTGATATAATAGGTTGTATCCGTTCTAATAGGATTGCTTGGTTTGGGCATGTTCTACGAGCCAATTCACAGTCTAGAATGATTAGAAAAATGTTCGTTAGTATCCCAGGGAGTGGGCGACCGCGAGGTAGACCACGACTACAATGGGAGACTGACGTAATAAACGACCTTAAAAAAATCGGCTGCCATGGTAATTATGTCGCTGTTGCGAATGACCGTGGTGAATATTCGAAGCTGATTAGCCTGGCAACGCTCCTACATGGAGCATGAACGCCGTTAAAAAAAAAAAAAAAAAAAAAAAAAAAATTGTTTTTTATTTATAATTTAATAAAAAAGTTTGTGGTTGTAAATAATAACAAATGAAAATGAGGAAAAGAGAAGTATTTTAGAAGCTTTCATTCCGGTGGTGGGGAGAACTTCTCTGTGGAAGTTGTATCGAAACTTTATAGAAGTAAAATATAACTAGCTTCCACTTAGAAGCTTTAGCGAAGCTTTATTGAAGCTAAAACTTGTATAACTCAAAATTGAGAAGTAAGTTTGTTAGTTGGGACGTCGCTGATTTGACGGTATTTTACAAGTATATTATGGACGAACGGGCGTCTACGTAGATGAAATCGATTTTGCCTGAACCAGCAAACTTCGTCCGTTTCACCAGAGCATCAATCACCAGAGCATCACCAAGCAGCCCATCCTTTTACGGTTCAAGTGACAAGGTGTAGAACTGTCACTTTTCAACGCAATTTTTTTAACAGAGTTTCTCATCTCTGGAATGCCTTATCGGCGTGGGTCTTTCCTGATAATTTTAATCCTCAAAACTTTAAGATCAACGTTAATAAATTCCTCAAAGAAAATTGAATAATACTTTCGAACCCTAGTTCCCTAGTTAGCATGGTATCTTCGGATATTCAGAGATGTTGATCTTTATTAGTTAACACTAAATATGCCTAACATTGAATAAAAAAAAAAAAAAACTTAACTTAACTTATCAAGACTGGTATGGTATGAAAGCTTCCCAGTGCATGGTAGAGCATTAAAACATACAATTCTCCTAAATCTTCTTTGCGTTCTTTCAATTAACTTAGAGTATGTGTCATAATAAGGGTGCCAAATATGACAACCATATTCAAGAATACTCCGAACTAGGCTATTGAATAATGCTATTAGAACTTTAGGGTTACGAAATTCTCTGCACCTTCTGCAAATAAAACCCATAAGTCTCATTGCTTTTAAATAAGTACAATTAATATACTCATCAAAACGGAGTTTAGAGTCGAATATGACTCCTAAATCCTTAACACTGTTAACATGATCAAGCAAAATTCCATTGATGTTGTAATCAAAGACAATATTCCGATTTTTACGTGAAAAAGTTATGAACTTGCACTTATTAACATTTAATTGCAAATCATTGATTACACACCAGTTATGAACTTCATTTAAATCTTGTTGAAGTTTAAGACAATTTTGCACACTTTTAATTGATATAGAAAGATTTTTAGAGCATCTGCATAGAAGAGATGAACACACTGAAATATCTTCGATAAGTCATCAATGAAAAGTAAGAACAGCAGAGGACCGGGAATGGAGCCCTGGGGTACCCCAGACGAGGGAATAAATCCTTTTGATAAGATTCCATTGAATTTGATATACTGCATGCGATTCGTTAGGTATGAAGCAAACCACTGAATAAGATTATAAGGTAAACCAAAAAATCAAGTTTAGAAACCATGATTTCATGTTTGATTTTGTCTTTGAAAAGTCTGTATGAATATAATCCACTTGAATATTCTTATCAATTGAGTTAAACGCATAGGTAGAAAATTCAAGAAGATTATAGAAGTCGTGGAACGACCAGAAATAAAACCGTGTTGTTGAGGGCTGATTTTCTGCTTGACCAGTTGAAAGACTCTAGAATGTACAAGTTTCTCTAGAATTTTCGCAAAAGCATTCATAATAGAGATTGGTCTATAATTAGCAACGTTCACTATGTCCTCCCCTGATTTGAAAATCAGAATGATGAAAGATGCTTTCATTTATTCGGAAATGTCGATTGTTGAAGAGATAAATTATATAGCATTGTTAAAAGGTTCAACTATACCAGAAGCAATATTGGAGCAAGTTTGGTTATCATTAGAGACACATCATCTTCTGATATTAAGTGAGAAGAATCAATATGAGGAACGGAAAAAGAGCTTAATGGGGAAAAGAAACTATTGGTATAAACCGAATTAAAATTTGCTGCCAACAAGTTACAAATCTCTTCAGGCTTATTAGACTCTTTAATACCAAAGAACATTACAGAGGGGAATTCAGATTTAGACCTTAACGCCTTATTATAGTCCCATAACTTCTTAGGTTTCTCTACCATACATCTCTCTACTAAAAGAGTATATGCTTCAAAATAACTGACTATTTAATTATATTTTCTTTGACATTGTAAGAAGAAAGAATATTTAAATAGTATTTAACACATCTTAACACATATGAGAAGAAAGAAAATATAATTATAAAAGACCTAACGTTTTTATGAACATATCGTTTGTTTATTTGCAACATAAAGCTAGGAACACAACACTCGCGAAATCGTCCGACGATGACGTTTGTAATATTAGAATACACAGGATACATACATTTCAAACACAACTACAGCGATAAACGAAAAAGATTTTTTCGTCGGAGGAAATGTAGATTCTATTTCTAATTTATCGTCGGCGATGATTATTGCCAGATATCAATTTTATATTTATTTGGCTGCAAGGGTAATTTTTAATGTTATTGTGACAGTGCCGCCAACTGAAAAATATGATTTTCTGATGTTCTTCGCGTTTCTGAGGTTGTAATCGTTTTGTTTAGAGTTGTCCACTGAATTTTCAGTTTATGTTCAAAGTTCGGTTTTATTAATTTATATATTACTTCGGTCTGAAAGACCTAAGTATTACATTCATGAGCCAAAAGTGAAATTTTTACCCCCACTTTTTTGGCATTTCTCGACGTTTTAGGACCTCCTGATTCTAAAAAGGCAAAAAAAAAAAATGTATGTCTGTCTGTCCGGCCGGCCGTCATTACCTACGCTGCAGGGAAAACCACTGGAGGGATTTCAAAAATTTTTTTTTCTAAAAATAGGTATACTCAAGGGACAGGTCCGAAAGGACGCTGTGTTCGATAACTGTACCGGAAGTGTGTCAAAAAAATCATTAAGTGTGTCAAAACAAGGAAATTTGCATATTTTTGGCTTAAAAAACGTTCATTTTAAGTGATTACGAGTAGGAACATTGAATTTGGAGAAATCTTGATGGTCGGGATTGGTATGTGAGACCAAAATCTAGATTATTGCATTATAAGTTTGTCAAAAAAATGTTGTCAAGTGTGTCAAAAGAAAAATTTTTATTTATTTTTTTACACAATTTTTGGAAAAAAATAAAATGTTTGTGTTTGAAATGAAATTTTATTTTATTTATTATTATTGAGATTTATGGCATTATAAGTTTGACAAAAAAATGTTGTCAAGTTTTCAAATGTTGTCAAGTTCAAAAGAAAGATTTTTTACCCAATTTTTTGGAAAAAAATAAAATTAATTATTTGTTTGAATTTTATTTTATTATTATTGAAAAAAGCGTGTCAAAAAATGGTTTCATTTATTTTTTTAGCCAATTTTTTGGAAAAAAAAATTTAGCTGTTTTTATGACGTAAATTAAATTGAAATGAAATTGGACATAGTAATTTTTGAATTGTTAGTTTTATTTTTGCAATTTTGAAAAAAGTTTGTATTTTTGATTTTGTAATAATTTTTGCAATATTTTTAAAATTTTGGAAAATTGTTTTTGTTATAATTTTTGCAATATTTTTAGAATTTTGAAAAAAAAAATGAATTCTTTTATATATAATTTTAGAATTTTTGAAAAAAGTTTCAATTTTCGATTTTGTAAGAATTTTTGGAATATTTTTAGAATTTTGAAAAATTTTAAATTTTAGATTTTATTAAAATTTTTGGAATTTTCAAAAAAGTTTCAATTTTTGATATTGTTATAATTTTTGCAATATTTTTAGAATTTTGGAAAGGGTTGGAATTTTTAAGAATTTTTGGAATATTATTAGAATTTAGAAAAAGTTTAAATATTCTATTTTATTCTAATATTTGGAATATTTTTGGAATTTTGAGAAAGTTAAGTTTTGATTTTGTTATAATTTTTGCAATATTTTTGGACTTTTTGAAAAAGGTTTTAATCTTTGATTTTGTAATAATTTTTGGAATATTTTTAGAATTTTAAAAAATTTTGAATTTTTGATTTTATTTAATTTTCACAATATTTTTTGATTTTGTAATAATTTTAGCAATATTTTTAGAATTTTGGAAAATGTTTGAATTTTTGATTTTGTCATAATTTTTTGTAATATTTTTAGAATTTTGGAACAAATAGAATTTTTGAATTTTATATATTTTTCAGAATTTTGAAAATAGTTTTAATTTTTGATTTTGTAAGAATTTTTAAAATTTTTTAAGAATTTTGAAAAATTTTAAATTTTTGATTTTATTATGATTTCTGGAATTTTGAAAATATTTTCAATTATTGATTTTGTAATAATTTTTGCAATATTTTAAGAATTTCGGAAACAGTTTGAATTTTTAAGAATTTTTGGAATATTGGAATTTAGAAAAAGTTTAAATATTTAATTTTATTCTAATTTTTGGAACATTTTTTGGATTTTGAAAAGTTTTAATATTTGATTTTGATAAAATAAAAAATTCAAACTTTTTTCAAAATTCTAAAAATATTCCAAAAATTATTAAAATCATGTATTAAAACTTTTTTCAAAATTCTAAAACTGGTAAAAATTAAAACAAAATCAAAAAAACTTTTTCCAAAATTATAATAAAATCAAAAATTTAAAATTTTTCAAAATTCTAAAATTATTCCAAAAATTATAACAATATCAAAAATTGAATTTTTTCCAAAATTATAATAAAATCAAAGATTTAAACTTTTTCAAAATTCTAAAAATATTCCAAAAATTCTTACAAAATCAAAAATTGAAACTTTTTTCAAAATTCTAAAAAAAAATTTAAAATTCAAAAATTCTATTTTTCAAAATTCTAAAAATATTCCAAAAATTAGAATAAAATCAAATATTTAAACTTTTTTTAAATTCTAATAATATTCAAAAAATTCTTATAGATTCAAAAAATTGAGACTTTAAAATTTTTCAAAATTCTAAAAATATTCCAAAAATTCTTACAAAATCAATAATAGAAACTTTTTTCAAAATTCTAAAAATATATTTAAAATTCAAAAATTTTTTGTTCAAAATTCTAAAAATATTCCAAAAGTTAGAATAAAATCAAATATTTAAACTTTTTCTAAATTCTAATATTTCTCAAAAATTCTTATAAATTCAAAAAATTGAGACTTTCCAAAATTATAATAAAATCAAAAATTTAAAATTTTTCAAATTTCTAAAAATGTTCCAAAAATTCTTACAAAATCAAAAATTGAAACTTTTTTCAAAATTCGAAATAATATCAAATATTAAACTTTTTCTAAATTCTAATAATATTCCAAAAATTATAATAAAATCTAAAATTTAAAATTTTTCAAAATTCTAAATAAATTCCAAAAATTCTTACAAAATCAAAAATTGAAACTTTTTTCAAAATTCTAAATTCTTTGTTATAAAAACTGGCTACTTTTGAGCGACCAACATGAATATAATATATATTCAATTGGTGGACCAAAAGCAGTAATGTTAGTATTTAAGTTAGTAACGGTTTACATAATAAATGTTACAATCAAATTTTACTTTGGACATAGCACCCACCAGTGGTAAGCGCAAAGTATATTTGATTTTGATAATTTGTTATAAAAACTGGCTACTTTTGAGCGACCAATATGAATATAATATATATTTAATTGGTGGACCAAAAGCAGTAACGTTAGTATTCAAGTTAGTAACAGTTTATGAAATTAATAAATGTTGCAATCAAATTTTATTTTGGACATAGCACCCACCAGTGGTAAGCGCAAAGTATATTTGATTTTAATAATTTGTTATAAAAACTGGCTTCTTTTGAGCGACGAATATGAATATAATATATATTCAATTGGTGGACCAAAAGCAGTAACGTTAGTAAAAATCAATGCAAAAAAACTTTACTTCTATATTTAATCATTTATTTAATTTATAAATTTTTACAATAAAATTCCATTTAAATTTACAATAAAATTGCAATCTAATCCAAAATTTACATCAACATCAATTAATGTGGACATTTTTGAACAAAAATTTTCTACACTTTGATTTTTACACGCTTTATCACAATTTTAATAAATTTTTCTTTCTTTGAGTATTTTATTTCAAACTTTTTTATACTAATAATATATTTTATTTATTTTTTATTTGTTTGTGACAACTAGTTTCGAACTTATTTGTTCATCTTCAGGTCATTTTTTTAAAACTGAAAATGTACCTAACATCTAGTTTTTATCTTCTTATATATATTAATACGCTAGATTAAAACTTTGTGGAGCATTAGGCTTTTTTATTCGCAGATGGATTCATTTGAAATTTTCACAGCTAACTGATATTAGTGTAACCTATATTCGGATTCGGATTCACACAAATCGGATCATAAATAAAAAAGTTATTATATACGGAAAACTTTTTATATACATATGCATTATAAGTTTACATACATGCAAAAACGAAATTAAAAATTTATTTTATTTTTTATATTTTCTTTTTTATATATTAGCTATCGAACAACGAACAACAAAAACGAAACTTAAAAATTTATTTTCTTTCATTTCAGTCGTCTTTTGTCTTTGAACAAGGACGGTTATTTCGATTATTTATATTGTATTGATATATTTGATATTGATATAAAGATATTTTGTTTGATATTGAATTTATTTGATATCTTCTTATATATTAATACGCTAGATTAAAACTTTGTGGAGCATTAGGCTTTTTTATTCGCAGATGGATTCATTTGAAATTTTCACAGCTAACTGATATTAGTGTAACCTATATTCGGATTCGGATTCACACAAATCGGATCATGTCATGAATGTTGCGAATGATTTAGAATTGAATGTGGTGAATGATGAAATTCCCTTTGTAATTTTGAGAGATTCGTTCAAGTGTGCTTTGAATGTGATTCCAGGTAACTTTGATTCGTATGTTTGTGGTGCTTTGGATATGAGTTGTCATTTTTGTCATGCCAAACATTTTGCAAGAGAAGTTACTTCAAATAATAATGAAGCGTTTTCTTTGTGTTGCCATAAAGGCAAAGTCAATTTACCTCCTCTTTCTGAAAATGCATTTTTCTCTAATATTTTCGAAGGATTGAATTCAAATGATAATGCTATAAAAAAACGTTCTAAAAGTTTTCTTTCAAATATTCGTTCCTATAATTCGGCATTTGCAATGATCAGTTCTGAATGTAATATAGCGGATTCTACTGCACGTGGTATTTATCATTTTAAAATTCATAATATTTTTTATCATCGTACTGGTGCTTTAATTCCTGCTTATGGTCGACCTCCAATGTATGCACAATTATATTTTTATGATGTTGATACTGCTGCTAATATGAGAATGAATAGAAATACCAATGTATGTGAAATTTTTCTTATGCGTGAGATAGGTTTTGAGTTAGATCGTGTGAATCCTTTTGTTCGTTCTTTCAAATCAATGCATGAATTTTGTGAAAGACCTGAGAATGTTACTGCTGATGTGTCAATGGTTATAAAAGTTAACAGAGAATGTGATATTCGTCGTTTTAATGATGCTGTTCAAACTGATGTGGCTGCTATTTTTAAAAATGATGATGGTGAACCACCTTTTGAAAGAAATATGATTGTTTTTTCATAAAATGCAAATGAAATTCGTTCTGTTTCTGTCCTTGATTCTTCTTTGGATCCTTTAGCTTATCCTTTGTTGTTTCCAAATGGTGATACTGGGTGGCACGTTAATATTCCACATAATTTAGTTTCAACTTCACGTGCTAATGTGTCACGTACAAAAGTTACAATGTTGCAATATGCATCTTATCGCCTTGCTATGCTATACGTGATGGTTTTAGTCTTTTGCATCGTTCTCAAAAATTATTTCTTCAATGGATTGTTGATATGTATGTTCGTATCGAAGGTACACGGCTTCATTACATTCGTTCAAATCAATCTGCTCTTCGTGCTGATTTGTACAATAATTTAACAGATTTCTTGCATCAAAATCGCAATGGCGATGATAATATGCAAGTAGTTGGTCGTAAAGTAATTTTGCCATCTTCTTTCACCGTTCACCACGTAACATGTATCAAAATTACTTGGATGCAATGTCTATTGTACAACATTTCGGTAAACCTTCTTTATTTATAACAATGACATGTAATCCTCAATGGCCAGAAATTGTTGATAATTTGAGTAATTATGAGTCTTCGAATTTTCGTCCTGATATTGTTGTGCGTGTGTTTAAAGTGAAACTTAAAGAGCTCATAGATTGTTTAATGAAAAAAAGATTTTCGGTTCTGTCAAAGCACTTATATATACCATTGAATTTCAAAAACGTGGTCTTCCGCATGCCCATATTATGTTAAATTTATCAGATGAAGATAGAATTGATGGAAATGAAATGATTAATAAATTTGTATGTACTGAAATCCCTGATCCCATTCTTTTTCCTAAATTACATGAATATGTGAAACGTCATATGATGCATGGACCATGTGGTGCTCTAAATCCCAATTCTGTTTGTATGAGAGATGGTAAATGTAGTAAGAATTTTCCAAAACCTTTTTCTGAAAATACTAAAGAATCTGTGAATGGTTATCCTTTGTATCGTCGACGTGATAATGGTATGAGTGTTGATGTACGTGGTGCATCTCTTGATAATAGATATGTTGTTCCATATAATCCTTATCTTCTTGCAAAATTCAATTATCATATTAACGTTGAAATATGTACGACTGTTAAAAGTGTGAAATATGTTTACAAGTATGTATATAAAGGGTATGATTCTGCCAATGTTGAATTGAGAGTGAATGGAGAGAATGCAGTGAATAATGACGATGCGATTGTGGGAAATGAAATTCAAGATTTTTTGAATGGATGGTATGTTGGTTCGACTGAAGCTGCTTGGCGCATATTTGAATTTCCAATGCATTTTCAATCTCATACAATTATTCGACTTGATTGTCATTTGCCTAATAGACAAAATGTTTATATCAGGAATGGTAATGTGGCTGGTGCAGTCGCAAATGTATCAAGAACAAATTGTTAGCATTTTTCCATTTGAATTCCATTGATAATTTAGCTAATGAGTTTTTGTATACAGAATTACCATTACATTATGTTTGGCATGATCAAAGTAAATCGTGGAAAAGAAGACAACGTGGGGCTGATAAAGTTGTTGCTCGATTATATATGGTTTCTCCAAAAGATATAGAATTGTTTCATATGCGTTTACTTCTGTTGCATGTTCGTGGTCCAAAATCTTTTTCTGATCTACGTATGTATGAAGGTGTTGAGTACCCTACTTTTGTTGCAGCATGTGAAGCTCGAGGTATTGCAACAAATGATAATGAATGCGTGAATGTTTACTTGAAGCTTCAGAAATTCAATCACCAAAACAGTTTCGTCAATTATTTGCATTTATCTGTGGTTTGAATGTTCCTCCGAATGCTTTAGCTTTATGGATTGAATTTAGAAATAGTATGATTGAAGACTTTTTACGAAATTACGATGAAGATGTGTCAATTAATCGAGCCTTGATTGAAATTAATGAAATTCTTCTTACACATAATACTTCATGTGGTGATCTTGGTCTTCCGATCCACAATATAACTTACAGATTGGCGATGTAGGTCATTTTGATATTGAAGAAGAAGCTATAGTTTTCGATAGAATGTATGAAAATGCAAATAATGAGCAACGTAGTGTGATTGATATTGTTTTGCGTGAAGCTCAATTCCATGATACTGGAAGTAATGTTTTTTTCTTGACAGCTCATGCAGGTTGTGGCAAAACTTTTGTTCAAACGGCAATCATTCATAAATTTAATTCATTAAATCTTTCGTGTATTGTAACTGCCTTCAGTGGTATTGCATCAACTCTTTTGATTGGGGGGCGAACTTTGCATAATGTTTTCAAATTACCAATTCCATTATTAGAGAATTCAATGCCAAATATAACTCCAAACAGTGTACATGCCACATATATTAATAATGCATCAATCATTATTATAGATGAAATTTCAATGTGTTCTATTCATGCTTTAAAATTAATTGATCGTTTGTTAAGAGATTTGACTCCAAACGAAGAAAATAAAAATAAACTGTTTGCAGGTAAAACTCTTTTACTGAGCGGTGACTTTCGCCAAATTCTTCCAGTTATACCGCATGGCTCACGTTCTATTTTAATTGAAAACTAGGAGGGCCCGGCGTGCTTCGCTACGCTTATAAATAAAGTTTTTGCGTAGACATTTTGTTGACGTAGAAGCAATGATTTCAAAAAGTGGTAATGAGAAATGCTACCATATAATTTTTAATTTTTCTTTTTAAATATATGAATGAAAAATAATCAGAACTCTAGCTGATCAGTTCGGATATATGAAAAATTAGCGATCAAATAAGTTTTCAAGTAAGCTTCGTATGAAAAATTAGCATATGAAAAATTAGCGATCAAATAAGTTTTCAAGTAAGCTTCGCTAATTTTTCATATATCCGCAATTGCAAACAAATCCTGCTTTGGTCAGCCTCCACCAGTGCAAAGCGCAAAGCAGATTATAAATTAATAAATTGTTGCTATCAAATTACTTCGGTCTGAAAGACCTAAGTATTACATTCATGAGCTCAAAGTGAAATTCTTACCCCCACTTTTTTTGGCATTTCTCGACGTTTTAGGACCTACTGGTTCTAAAAAAGCAAAAAAAAAAAATGTGTGTCTGTCTGTCGGCCGTCCGGCCGGCCGTCACAACCGACGAAATCTAGAAAACCGCTGGACGGATTTTTCTAAAAATAGGTTTACTCAATGGGAAGAGCCGAAAGGACGATGTGTTTGATAACTGTACCGGAAGTGTGTCAAAAAAATCGTCAAGTGTGTCAAAACAAGGAAATTTGCATATTTTTTGCTTAAAAAACGTTCATTTTAAGTGATTACGAGTAGGAACATTGAATTTGGAGAGATCTTGATGGTCGGGATTAGTATGTGAGACCAAAATCTTGATTATTGCATTATAAAATTGTCAAAAAAATGTTGTCAAGTGTGTCAAAAGAAAGATTTTTATTTATTTTTTTACCCAATTTTTTGGAGAAAAAAATAAAATTAATTGTTTGTTTGAAATGAAGTTTTATTATTATTATTGAGAATTATGGCATTATAGGTTTGTCAAAAAAATGTTGTCAAGTGTGTCAAAAGATTTTTATTTAGTTTTTTACCTAATTTTGGGAAAAATAACATTGTTTGTTTGAAATGAAATTTTATTATGATTATTGAGAATTATGGCATTATAAGTTTGTCAAAAAATGTTGTCAAGTGTGTCAAAAGAAAGGTTTTTATTTATTTTTTACCCTGTTTTCTTAGAAAAAAATAAAATTAATAGTTCGTATGACATGATATTTTATTATTATTATAGAGAATTATGGCATTATAAGTTTGTCAAAAAATGTTGTCAAGTGTGTCAAAAAATGATTTCATTTAATTTTTTAGCCAATTTTTTGGGAAAAAAAATGTAGCTGTTTTTATGACGTAAATGTAATTTAAAAATTGGACATGGAAATTTTTGAATTTGTTATAGTTTTTTAAATATTTTTGGAATTTTGAAAAAGTTTGTATTATTGATTTTTGCAATATTTTTAGAATTTTGGAAAAAGTTTTATGATTTGATTTTGTAAGAATTTTTGGAATATTTTTAGAATTTTGAAAAATTTTAAATTTTTGTTTCTATTATAATTTTTGGAATTTTGAAAAAGTTTGATTTTATTTAGTTTAACAATATTTTTGGAATTTTGATTATAATTTTCCGGCAACGTATTGATGTTTCGTGTTAGTTTTGTAATAAATTTTTAAACAGAGATAAAAATACTTGTACTTTAACAAAGAGTTATGTTTGATATACATCGCTGCCCAAAACTAAAAACCATGTCCTCATAAAAGTTTTTTGCCGAAAACTATATCAAAATCCTTAACCCAGACCGAAGTCTTGATATCTCAGAGCTGTGAGATTTCAGCCCCTCCATATTTTTCATAATTTGTATTCTGTATTTAATTTTTAAAATTAGTTATTAGTAGAAAAATTATTATTATTTATTCATTAGTAAAAATTAGTTATTTTTAAAATTGAAATTTGTGAAATTCATTTTGATAAAGAACAAAGTATTTTAGTTTATGCGATTTTATTTTTGACAGCTTTTCACGCTGACGTCTTTGTTGTGGTTACAACAGCGAAATTGTAGACGTTTTTTTATCGTCTGACGTTATCGTCCGTGTTGTGTTTCTCCCTTAACATTGTGTCAATGCAAAATTTATTTTTTCCTTTTTAGTTCGTTTTTTAAAAAGTGTGCTTTTTTTAATTTTTTATTTATTAGATTTTATAGTTATATGTTTTTGCCTAAAAATAAATTAACGACTTTGTTTCACAGAAAATGCATCATAGAGTGTAAAATTTTAGTACTTTTGCTCTACTCATTGTTTAAATTTTAGGTTCTATTATTACATAAGAGATGGCACGCTTATTCCCGTATATTTTTTTATATTACATATGATCAAATTTTTCTATTTGGATGAATAATGAATACATATTTTAAATTCTGAACTTCGATTATGCAAATAATTAAATATTGTTGATCACAAAAATGAATTAAAAATTGTTTAAAATTTATATACAAATTTGTATGGAAATATCATCAGTTTTTTGTTTTTTTATGCGCCTACAAAACAAAATTTCGTTTGACTAACTACCAACGCATTTTATTAACTGATAGATAAAAATATGACAGAAAGTCTAAAGAAAATGTATGAAATACTTTAATTTTTATATTCATTATTTACAATTTAACGCCATTTTTCCATCTAAAAATGACAAACACGCATAATATGTCCTCGATTATAATGATATATACCCAGAATGAGCCAAATTCCAATGCGGGAAACGGGTAATTCCAAATGTATAGATTTTCATATAAACGTTGAAGCTTTTATAGATGGTGAAAAAATAAAATAAAAATTGAATACTTTTTTTTCAGTTTTATTAAGTTTTTTTATTTAAAAATTGTTCAACAAACTAAGACTTAAGTTAAATAAAATTGTGGAGTAATAAAAGTGTGTAAAAACAAACGGGTACTTTGAATATAATTAGTTTTAGTGATTAAAAAATTATTGTATTTTTGTAATATTTTGTTTGCCTTGTTTCATGTTGGTTTGCCGACATTTAAATTTATATTTTCATAATATTAAGAAAATTATGGAACATTAACATTATTTTCTACAGATAAGACAAATTTAAAAATTTTTTGATTTCTGAATTTTTGTCTTATAAACTGCATCATTAAAAAAGTGGCGACAAAAATGACCTATCAATTACGAAATTGTATTGAATGATCTAATTTTAGTTAGAAATGTTTAAAATATAAAAATATTTTGGTAAAATTGTAGAAAGCTTTATTAGACCAGTACAGATACCTTAAAAACAGGAAAAAATGGAAAAAATTATGGACAGCATGAAAACTATTGGATAAGGAAGAAAATATTGCGCAAATGATGGGAAACATAAATGAAAGGTGATCCGAGTTACGAGGGTGAAATGGGGTGAACTTTTAGGAGTAGAAAATGGTTTTTCACGATTTTCAGCGTAACCAAACCTTCTATCGAAGTAAAAGTTGTAGGTAATAAAAAGGTCTGAAACTTTTATATATATCATTTTTTCACATAACCTAAAATTTGCCGTGAAAATAGAAAAAACCGAGAAAAAAGGTTTTTTCGTTTTTAATTTTATCTCCCACAAAAAACATTTATTTTTTACTCAATTTGGTGAAAACGTGCCTATTATGTCCCTAATACGCTGTAGTATTTTGGAATTAAAATTTTATTTTTACGTTTAATTTTGATTTTAAACCAAAATAGTGACCCCATTTTCACACGAAAATTCTTCTGTGCTGGAAACGTTTTTTTTTTTCAAAAAAATCAGTTATCTTTATTTTTGTTGAAACGTCTACTTTTAGATTGTGTAAAAAAAATGAACATTATCATGGAAAAAATTTACATTTTTCAAGGATATCGACGGTGAATTTAAACATGAATATTTTTAAACAATCATTGAAAATAAATCTTTAAAATCAAGTTTATTCAGTTTTTCGCATTTCCTGGAAAATGTTTCCGTGTTTATGTTATGTTAATGTTTATTTTTTTTACACCATCTAAAAGTAGACGTTTCACCAAAAATAACGAGTACTGATTGTTTTAAAAAACTGTTTCCAGCATAGGAGAATTTTTGTTGGAAAATGAGGTCACTTTTTTGGTTTAAAATCAAAATCAAACGTAAAAATAAATATTTTGATTCCAAAAAATTACAGCGTATTAAAAACATAATAAGGTAGGTTTTCACCAAATTGTGTGCAAAACAAATTTTTTTTATCGGAGAAAAAAATTAAAAACGAAAAGACTTTTTTTTCTCGGTTTTTTTCTATTTTCAGGGCAAATTTTAGGTTATGTGAAAAAATTATTTAAATAAAAGTTTCAGACCCCTTTATTACCTACAACTTTTGCTATAAATTTTTTTCGATAGAAGGTCTAGTTTCGCTGAAAATCGCAAAAAACCATTTTCTACCCCTAAAAGCTCACTCCATTTCACCTCGTAACTCGGATGTACCTTTCAAAGTAAATCTGTTACCTCATAGTTTTTTTTTATTATCAAGAATGTTACAAACTATTCATTTGTGACTTTTTAAAAAATCGTATTGAATAAATGCATTGGATAAAAACATTTAAAATAATAAATTTTGAAAACAACAATATTAAAATATTCAATAATAAGTATTAATTAATAATAAGTATTAATTGTGGTATGAACAACAAGTGTCTTAAAATTTAAATTTAAATAACAAAATAAAATGATAAGCATTTCATAAAAACAGTTGCCATATCTTTAAAAAAAACATAAAAAACTGTAAGCTTTTTGCCTAAAACACTGAATCTATCGTGTAAAACTCAGGCTTCGTATACGATATATCTGATTGACATTAACACATCACCGAAGATTCAGTCATATTAATATGATACAGAGTAAAACAACGTCTTTTTTCACTTCAAAAAATTTTTTATTTTAACACCAAATATTTTTGGTCTCTGAGAGACCTTCTTCATGGGTTAATTGTTTTATCCACGACTACTAAAGAATATATGCTTTCCACGCGCATGTCTTCCATTGTAATTGTATTCATTCCACAACTAGTGATTATAATTAAATTCTTCAACAGTTCTATAGTTTATTAAATATTCCCCTAACAAATTAAAAAATTCATTTGTTGGTATAGTAATATAAACAGGTTAAAACAAGAACAATAAATATATAAAATATAAAATAAAAAAACTTGTTTTATTTTTTATGCTATCTTTGATGCATGTATTTCAATATGGTGATACAAACTTTAGCAGGCAAACTGGAAATTAATCGAAATATTTTGCAGTCGTGGGTAAAATAGCATCTTGTATTCGTATAGGATGATGGCAATTCTTCACTCGGATGATTATTTGGTGTTAAAATAAAAAATGTTTGAAGGGAAAAAAAGACGTTGTTTTACTCTATATTATTGCAATCACTTCAAGTAGTTCACACAAGAAAATTATATAATATTAATATATGATTTATTCTAAATGTGATTTTGGGAATTTTCATACCGTCAATAGGGTAAGTTGTAAACTGTTCCTTAACCTATCTATGCGTAGGCGCACTCTTTTGAAAATATTTTGTTTAAAACTAGCTCTCTCGCATGAACCCGTTAAACTATAAAGGCGGTTCTGGTTTGTAATATTTTTCTAAATACTATACGGCTTGTAGTTTTAAATTCAATTTGAAGCGGTCAAAGTACAGAAACAAACAAAACATTATAATCTAGATCTAGATATATATCTAGAATTACTTACTAATTTTCTTGCTAACCAAAAATGTTGTAAAAACATATGAAACTGTGCGACTGATACTAAGATTCAGACACCACTTTTCCATTTAAATTAACTGCTAAAAATACCTGGTTAGTGTTAACAGCGTTGTTCTTGATAGATCAAATTTTATTAATGCGATTAAGAATTATGGTACGACATTTCCAAACTAATTTCATACAGATGAAGTGATAAATTTATTAATTATAAACATAAATTTATACACTTAATATTATCAAAAAACATTCTATAAAAACGTCAGTTTTTTATTGGCAAAACCAAAAACAATTTACAACATGTTTATCGTGCCACTTTTGGTCAATAAAATTTCTATTAGATTTTATTCGACGACCACAACGAAACACTAAAAGATTATTTTTTGTTTGGTGATTGTAATTGAAAAAGAGTAACAAACTAATTAAAATTACCAATGGATGATTGAAAAGTTAATGTATATGACCGACAGATTTTTTTTACATGTAACTGTCTGTTATCTATCTTTGAGTCGAAGAAATAAAGATTAAAGCAATGAAGACAGAATGAGATATAAACTGCTTCTTTGCGAAATACCTTTATTTTAAACACAAAGCATTAAATTTTTTTCTAGAATTGACTTAAAACCAGCGCGTTTAGCCGAAAAAGAGGAATACAATTTTATAGTATTCTATGATAAAATTTACTATAAGCCTGACTAAAGCCTTTGAATAAATCAGTTTGTGTGTACATATGTATATATTTTTATTTAAAAATTTTCGTACCAGAAGAAGATATTGTTGTACTTATGCCGATGGCCTTGGTGATATAAATGGTTGATTTCGATGATAATTTCTTAGTTAATCGCATCACACACGACATGGCCATATTGTAGAACTCACCTGAAATAAACAAAAAAAGTAAATTACTACCGAAGATAATTTAATTTGTTAATTTATATAGAACTTTAACAATATTTATTTAGCATTTAAAACTTGTCTTCACTTTATAACCAACAAAACCGAATTGTTATTACTTCAATCTTCATCTATCACAGAAAATTTTTTACGAAAAAAATTAGTTTACATTATTCAAAAATATAAAAACCGAATCCAAACTAAAAAACTAAATCAAATTAATTTTATTTTCTAAGTTTACGAATAGAAAAAAAATATAATTCATTCAATCAGTCAGCTGTCAACAGAAACATAAAAGTAATCTTGTTTGTTTTTGTTCAACTAAAACCAAAGAAAACTAGTCAAATTTCGTGGTCATCATTACATCTTGTGGCATAGTCACGAACTTATTTGAAAACAAAATACTTAATTTTTTTTATTGTTGCTGTTTGATTTTAATTTAATTTAAGAAGTTAATTAGAAAAATCGTTATTATTTTTATTTGCGGTTATGAAATTAAATTAGAATATAGAATTTAGTTAGATGATTGATCATAGAGATGAAGAAAAAAAATAGACACTATACGTGTAATTCATACAAATTATCAGAACGGTTTTACGGTTAGGGTTACGTTTAATATTAATTTTATAAGTTCTTAGCTCTTATAATACTATATATAAGTTAAAATCGTCATTTGGTAGTGCCACAGAAACTGGAGGTCAAATTCAAACCGAAGTAAATTACTTATAAAGTTGATGCGGTAAAACACATCTTGTACTTCTCAGAAATTCTTTTCATGAAGCATATAGAAATTCTTTTCATGAAGCATATCTTTTGCTTCTGAAACTTTTTTATAATTTTTTAACTTTCTGGTCTGGGAATTTATTGTTTTTTGGTCGATTTTCGAAATCAGAATTTTTATAATATTTCTACGTTTCAAGACCGTAGCTAATTAGGCTATTTTTAGCATGGCAGCCTAGCTGGCCACGGCTGGCCTAACTTCAATAAAAATGGTCACAATCGATAAATTGGTCTAACTTAGAGCCCAGTTCTTCCCTCCCGAAATCGGTCTCCCTACGGCGTCCAACTATAAACCCAACACAAAAAGTACATCTTTAGCTCCTAATTAAATAATATACAAATAATATACTATTTGGACGATGCAATTTAATCATGTTTAACTTTATAGCTTCAAAATAGCCTTATAATTTATAAAGATTGACCAATGACCATGCTTTGTTTTATTACTTTTAATAAAATAAGGAGGAAATGATTTGCTGTGTCCTGAACAGCATAAAACCATAAGTTTAAGCGCACAGTACTATATACAAACCCCGGCATATAAGAACATATCAAAACAAAAGACTTAGAATCATTTGTTTTTATTCCATTTTTTTAAATTTTTTTTTCAAACACTCCCTTTCATAAAACTTGTTTCTACAATTTGAGACAGAAAAGCATAAAAGAATTAAAAATTTATACGAAAATCAAAAAATAGAAAAAATCAACCCGCAATAAATCATATCACTGTTATTGTAAGATTATAATTATATAAATTTAATATTAGAGATCAAACTACAAAACACTGCTATTATCGTTATTTATTAGAACAAAACAAAAAATAGTAAAAGAAGAAATTCTTTTTTATGTGATATATTTAGGTAACTAACTAATCCGTGAATGATGTAATAAATTATAATTAATTACTATTTTAAGAATATGATGAGTATATGAGTTCAATCTAAAAAATCTTTTTCTGATTTACTCTGTTTATGACTGACTCATCATTATCCTATAAAATATTAACGTTAAGAAAATTAAACATCAAATTCAAAGACATCAACAAATAAAATTTACATATTTTTTTATAAAAATAGTAACAAATCGCTGCAAACCTGTTATCCTTTTAATTTTTATACAATTACCGTTATACAATGCAATTCAGTTTTATTATGTATTTATTTGTCATTAAATAGTTGTTGTTTATCCGCTGTAATTGTCTTATTTGTCAGTAAAACCAATTGTTTTAATTTTTTTTATTATTTAAAACAGAGATACAGTTGAGGGTGTGTGATAGATTAAATACAAAAATATTTAATGATATATGAATTAAACTACACTCATTTTAAAATTCCAAACGAACAACCACTTTCGCGTGATCTTATCTAATTAATTTATTTCTCAATCTTTTAATATTAAAATTCAGTTTTTGTTTGAAATTCCAAAAATATATCATATACCAAACGCAAACGAATTACCATATACAAAAAATTCAAAAAATAATAGATCAACATCAACAACAATTCGACAGATTCATTATATACTCTTCGGTTTTCAGCCGCATATAAGAAATTTGAAATTTTCGCTGATTTTTATTGTTGTTATAGCTAATACCGACGGTGAACAAAAATGGACAAACATATTTTTGGATATCTCATGATTTTATTTCGACTCGGTTATTAGCCGTGATCGTATAATAGATTGGATAGTTTGAGTTTAAAAAAAAGGGTTGTCGTGTCGTTTTTAATTTTAATATTTTAATGCGATATTATTATTGTTATGTGGGATCATTTTTCGTTTGATTACAAATCTTACAAGCTGTAAATATATACTTTTTTGTTATTCTTGATATGTACATATTATTATATTTTCGGAAACGATTATAGTAAGTTTTGTATTTTATTTATTTAAAACTTTAATTACAACCATTGTAGTATTGACGAATGGAGTGGATCAGTTTTTTTTATTTGTAATTTTTTGTGTAAGAACCCCGAGGTACTCCAGTTCATGCTTTTGACATATAGGCTAATGCAAGATATTATGTACCACTGACAATAACATTGAGATATTACTAGCCAAGGTGATAGTTTTTGGGAGCTTGTGGTTCAGCTCTTTCCAGTCAACGGTAACACGTGATGCATTCTTTTGCTTGCTTGAAGAAAGAAGCTTTCATATTATTTACCTTTATATCTAGGCTTTAATCATTGCGTAATACAGTGGGTCACATGATCAAGTACCACTACCACTAGCGAAATTATTGGCTCAATTTTAGTTTTGTTCGTGGCAAATTGTTAAAAAAATTACTTTTTGCCTCTTATTTTATTTGTTTTCTTTCCATCTCTATAATAAAATATTAGTTTATGTTATATTTTATTATGTCATAGTATTTTATCCGTTCTTTAAAAACAAAAATTGCGTCGATCAACACCTCCCAACACCTTCAATCGAAGTTGTAAGCTATAAATCAGCATGTAACTGCAAAGCTGGCTAAGGATTAAATAAGAACGAAAAAATTCCAAATAATAAAATTAATGATCGAGTAATACCTACACTCTAAAAACTTAAATTTTAAAATTGTGATATCACTGCTATAATAGTAGATAATTTATCAAATTTTTAATGAATTTATCCATTTCATATGTAAAAAAACGAATGGCAAATGTTTTGGGTAGAAATTTCAGTTATTTTACACACAAAGTGCGTTTTTACACGGAATTCGCTATTTCACACTATTTCTGTGTGATCTTACATTTCTTTTGTGTAATTTCCATTTTAAAGCACCTTATGTGTGTAAATTTACGCATAAAACTAAAAACGTAGATTCTGACAACCTGTTTTTTATTCATTTCGCATAAGTATCGAAATCGATTGGAAAACGCCGGCTACGTTTGTGTTACGGATATTAAAAATATTAAAAGGTAAAATTTTTACTTAATTCAAAATAATTAGGTTTAGAAATTAATAAAATTTTGTTTTGATTTTTAGTTTGGCGTTCAATTCATAAAATACGTCTAGAAAACCCAACAAATAATACTCAATGGATCACAATTCACAATTATAAGTAAGGAAATATTATAATGTTGTACTTTTAAAAGATTTATAATTTATGTATAAAGTATAAACATATATCTCAATAACTCATCTCTCAAATTTTATTTTACAGAAAATTCTTGGAAATCGATTTAGCAGTTTTGCAGTGATGCAAAAGTTTTACAGTGATTTCAATTTGGCAGTGTTGCAGTGATGTTTTTTAAATAGTGAATAAACTAATAATTTAAATTCAATAAATTATATGTAATAAATTGAAGTTATTATATATTTAACAAATAAATTAATTATGATTGGAACAAAAATATTTTCTAGAACATCAATTTCCATATATAATGCCATATAATGCTTTTTTTTTACATATTACAATATGTAATATTACACACTCTGTGTAAAAGCTCACAAAAAATTAATTATTATTACATATTGTAACGTCCGCTATATTCGCCTAAACAATAATAAAACCAATTCATCTTCTTTTTCTAATTCAATAAAAATTTATTTCCATAATTTCAGTTCATTTTTACATTAATAATAATTTCAAATTTTCCAACGGTCAGTTCAATTTCGAATAACAATTATAAAACAAACGAACGTACCCAATTTTATTTCCAATTCTAACGAACAGATGTCGTTACTCAATTTTGTTTAATCTTGGGGTTGCACGATTTCATTTAAAAAAAAAGTAAAACAAAATGTCGAAGAAATCACATTTGGTCTGTCATTCGATTTTTAAATTAAAAACTGAAAACATCATCTTTATGTTTTCTCTCAAAAATAATAAAAGTTCAATTTTTACATGTACATATCTACATATGTAATTTAATAAAACAGTTAATTGTGTTGAAAAAAATAAAAGAAAAAAAATTAACTTTACTATAAAACCGTGTTTTAGATTGTGTGGATGAAATTACTTGTTGCCCCATTGGAATAGTATTACAACACAAACACGATACATCATTAAAACGAAAATTGTTTCATTTTAGAAATGAAGATTATATTCTTAAAGGACAGGTGTCAATATATCCAACAATAACTGTGCCACCATTAGAACATCTAAATGATGAGAGGTTTAATAACGAGGAAGTGATTGAAATCAAATATCAACTACTATGCTGGGTTCTATCAAAAAATTTAAATTGTGAAAGAGTGGAAGAGTACAGAAAGGAAATATTTACTTGTTGCATTGACATTGGTTTGTTTAGTGGTGAGCAAAGTGGTATATGAACGAGAGGCTGACGTTCTTTTACATGTGACTGATGTTGTTAACAGAAATGATGATATCATAAAGGAAATTGCATATCCGCTGTTTTTTAAACGAACAGCTTTTACATTTTATGGACAGCTACAGAATTGTGTATTCAAATATTCTACGAACAACGGCAACAGTTGGAATCAAATTGCAACACTAATAAGGTTAGGTTTTTTTCTTTTTGTATTTTAAATTAATTTCGTATTATTGCTATTACCATGTTTCTTTATTTCATTGTACAATGGGTGTTAAATGATAGATTAATGTGAATTGAATTTTGTTAAGAGGTTCCCATACACTGGATTCGTCTGGGACATTTTGCTCCCGATTTATTTTTACTGAAAAGTTCAATAACAAGAATTGGCGCCGAAACAGGGACCATAACACTATACGTGGCGCCGAAACAGGGACATAACACTATACGTGGTTCCTGTTTCGGCGCCAGGTGTAACGTCCGCTATATTCGCCTAAACAATAATAAAACCAATTCATCTTCTTTTTCTAATTCAATAAAAATTTATTTCCATAATTTCAGTTCATTTTTACATTAATAATAATTTCAAATTTTCCAACGGTCAGTTCAATTTCGAATAACAATTATAAAACAAACGAACGTACCCAATTTTATTTCCAATTCTAACGAACAGATGTCGTTACTCAATTTTGTTTAATCTTGGGGTTGCACGATTTCATTTAAAAAAAAAGTAAAACAAAATGTCGAAGAAATCACATTTGGTCTGTCATTCGATTTTTAAATTAAAAACTGAAAACATCATCTTTATGTTTTCTCTCAAAAATAATAAAAGTTCAATTTTTACATGTACATATCTACATATGTAATTTAATAAAACAGTTAATTGTGTTGAAAAAAATAAAAGAAAAAAAATTAACTTTACTATAAAACCGTGTTTTAGATTGTGTGGATGAAATTACTTGTTGCCCCATTGGAATAGTATTACAACACAAACACGATACATCATTAAAACGAAAATTGTTTCATTTTAGAAATGAAGATTATATTCTTAAAGGACAGGTGTCAATATATCCAACAATAACTGTGCCACCATTAGAACATCTAAATGATGAGAGGTTTAATAACGAGGAAGTGATTGAAATCAAATATCAACTACTATGCTGGGTTCTATCAAAAAATTTAAATTGTGAAAGAGTGGAAGAGTACAGAAAGGAAATATTTACTTGTTGCATTGACATTGGTTTGTTTAGTGGTGAGCAAAGTGGTATATGAACGAGAGGCTGACGTTCTTTTACATGTGACTGATGTTGTTAACAGAAATGATGATATCATAAAGGAAATTGCATATCCGCTGTTTTTTAAACGAACAGCTTTTACATTTTATGGACAGCTACAGAATTGTGTATTCAAATATTCTACGAACAACGGCAACAGTTGGAATCAAATTGCAACACTAATAAGGTTAGGTTTTTTTCTTTTTGTATTTTAAATTAATTTCGTATTATTGCTATTACCATGTTTCTTTATTTCATTGTACAATGGGTGTTAAATGATAGATTAATGTGAATTGAATTTTGTTAAGAGGTTCCCATACACTGGATTCGTCTGGGACATTTTGCTCCCGATTTATTTTTACTGAAAAGTTCAATAACAAGAATTGGCGCCGAAACAGGGACCATAACACTATAATATTAAAAATTCCTTTTGTTACACAAATTTTGTGAATTCTCACAAATAATATGTTTTTTCACATATCAAATACGCAGCTTTACACAAAATGTTTGAACGTATTATACACATTATTTAATGTAAAATTTGTAATTTACACAGCAAAGTATTTTACTATTATTATAGTAGGCAACCCATTTCCTACTATTATAGTAGTGAATTTTTCTTAGAGTGTAATTTAACTATCTTCTACTCTGCAGAATCTCGATTTAAGACTGTTTGACTATAAATGGTGCTGTTTAATCATGCGAAAATTATTGCAATCAAAGACATTTCAAAAGGTTTTTGATCCTAATAAGTTGTTCCCGTTTGAAAAACCAACACCACATTTTTCGACACTAGTTTTGGAGGTTTTACAACCTTATTATTGTAGATTGTCACAAAACAACTTTTCAGGCGATTTGATTCTTTGGTTAACTTTCCAAAGTTTGAAATTAATGTCAAACTTGGCTTGTTTTACTATAAAGCAATCAATAACCGAAAGGCATTTCAGTCACTCTTAGGCTTAGGTAAGCTAAGCTAATTTAGCCGAGATTAAGGGTCAGCGTAAAAATGTACAACCAGAGAAAGAGTTTTTGTTCTCCAATATTAAACACGTATTAGAAAAATATGATGCTATCTTTTATACGAAAGTGCACTCAAAAAAGCTTAGTTGTGTGCACGAAATGCGCAAGCGCATATATATGAAGTGAAACTTCTTAAGGTTTAAATAGTTAATTAAAATAAAATTTTCTGCGGAGCGACTTGAGTGAAACATTATATTTTTTTTTTTAACTTTTAATTGTAAAAAAATCCAAATTCACTCAAAATATTTTTAATAAATCAATTTTATTTAAAATAATATTTACTACTTGTTTCGAAATTCAAAATTTCATCGACAGGTATTTTCGTACGAAAATGGATTTGGATTTTACAATTAAAAATAAAAAAAAAATTAAATTCATATTCTTTTCAAACATTTTGATAAAGATTGAAATTCAGTGTAAACTGTAATGAGATACGATACAATTCTGTTTAAATTCATATTATTTTTAACATAGATGTTTATATTTTATTCGCATGGATACTGAGTTATATTATGTATAGATTCAATTCAGAAGGCTTCACTCAAAAATTTACAAATCAACAAAAACTGATCCCTTAATGCGACGACTAATATTTTTCCAAAAAATCATATAAAAGACAGAAACATAGAGTCATAACTTCCAGGCGCACTCATATATATATACACATATATCCATTATCATACTTAAGTCTAACCTATTGTTATTATATCAAAATAGAAAATAATCAAACAAAATACAAAGAATCCTTTTAATCATTGATTTAAAATTCTCTTTAAAATACGATAATCTCAAATCATATTTTTATCTCCAAATCTCAAAAGTTCAAATCATCTGTTTTTGCTTTTTTTAAATTATTTTTCCAAAAACCCTCTTTTAAATATTTTTGTTTACTGTAGGAAATTCATTGATTATTGATATTCATTGATTCATTGATATTCATTGATGCTTAATTTTAATGTTAATCTTTATTTTTCAAATTATTTTAATAATAATTTTACTATTGGATTGTTTTGGGACAAATTTAATGAACATTTTACACATACAATTACTATTTTTATTTCACTTTATTTTAAATAAAATAAATGATTACCAACGATTAAATGTGCAGCCGAAAATGATAATCATTTTTTCTATGGTAACAAATGAAAAGGCTATTCCACTAGTGTAAAAAGAATAACAAATTGTAGTTGCTATGGTTTTTCATATAATTTTACAAAGTATTTTTTCTATTTTGCGTCTAAAATAAAGTCATTTCGATACCCAAATGCGTATCGAAATGGCCTTCATTACGATACCGGCTGTCACAACCGACGAAATCTTATAGAAAACCGCTGGACGGATTTCAAAAACTTGTTTTTCTAAAAATAGGTTTACTCAATGGAAAGAGCCGAAACTCGAAAGGACGATGTGTTCGATAACTGTACCGGAAGTGTGTCAAAAAAATCATAAAGTGTGTTAAAACAAGGAAATGTTCATATTTTTTGCTCAAAACACGTTCATTTTAAGTGATTACGAATAGAAACATTGAATTTGAAGAAATTTTGATGGTCGGGATTGGTATGTCCAGACCAAAAACTAGTTTATTACATTATAAGTTTGTCAAAAAAATGTTGTCAAGTTTGTCAAAAGAAAGATTTTACTTCGGTTTATTTATTTTTTTAGCCAATTTTTTGGAAAAAATAAAATTAATTATTTGTATGACATGGAGAACTTATAGAGAATTATGGCATTATAAGTTTGTCAAAAAAATAATGTCAAGTGTGTCAAAAGAATGATTTTCATGTCTTTTTTTAGAAAATAATAAAATTAGTTATTTGTATGAAATGAAATGTAATGAACATGATTATTATTATTGAGAATTTTATTGCATTATAAGTTTGTCAAAAAAATATTGTCAAGTATGTCAAAAAATTGATTTCATTTATTTTTTAAGCCAATTTTTTGGAAAAAAAATTTAACTGTTTGTATGACGTAAATGTGACATTGAAATTTTTGAATTTATCATAGTTTTTGAAAAATTTTTGGAATATTGAAAAAAGTTTGTATTATTGATTTTGTAATAATTTTTGCAATATTTTTAGAATTTTGGAAAGAAATAGAATTTTTGAATTTGTGAACTTTATATATATATTTTTAGAATTTTGAAAAAGGTTTCAATTTTTGATTTTGTAAGAATTTTTGGAATATTTTTAGAATTTTGAAAAATTTAAAATTTTTGATTTTACATTTTAATAATTTTGTTTGTTCAAATTTAACAAGTATTATAATAAATTTCACTAATAAATTAAAATAAAATCGCCAATTTCTTGTTAACTAATAGTTTTTATTTACTATATACGTATTTTGAAAGCGTATTTCAAACACTGAGTTTTTGATATATACTACTGTCGATGAAAGCATAGCATAATTATTATAATTTTTCGAATTTTGAAAAAAGTTTCAATTTTTGATGTTGTTATAATTTTGGCAATATTTTTAAAATTTTGGAAAAAGTTTGAATTTTTGAATTTTGTAATAATTTTTGAAATATTTTCGGAATTTCGAAAAAAGTTTTAATTTTAGATTTTGTTAATTAATTATACTGATAATTTTTGCAATATTTTCAGAATACTTGAAAAAAGTTTAATCTTTGATTTTGTAACAATTTTTGGAATATTTTTTGAATTTTGAAAAAAGTTTGATTTTATTTAATTTTTGCAATATTTTTGGAATTTTGAAAGAAATATGAATATTTTCCAACAAAGAGTTACTCGCTGCCCAAAACTAAAAACAACGTCCTCATAAAAGTTTTATGCCGAAAACTATATATCAAAATCCTTAACCAAAACGGAAGTCTTGATATTTCAGAGCTGTGAGATTTCAGCCTCTCCATATTTTATTCCTTCAAATCCAAAAATAATTTGTAAATCAACTAAATTTTTGGTTTTTTCAAATAATTTTTTTTGTAATGTACAATATTTTTGGTAAACTTACAAAATAATCTGTGAGTTGTATATTTATAAAAAATTTGTAAAATTTACTTAGTTTTTTTTTGAGTGTGGGAATCAATTCGAACAAATACACAGACACACTAAACACGATTTTGAACCAACCGAAAATTACTTTTGGAACGGCTCCAACATCCAACAGTTTCGTTTCATCTGTTCCAACATCCAACGACTCACAGAGATTGAAACTATAGTAGTAACGATAATATTAAAAATATATAAAATACAAAAGTTTCCTTTTCTTTTGATTTTATTATATAAGTGGATAATTTACGGTGTATGTAAATGAAAATTTACAAATTTGATACTTCCAATAATATTTCATTCAAACTTTTTCCAAAATTCTAAAAATATTGTAAAAATTATTACAAAATCAAAAATTAAAACTTTTTTCGAAATTCTAAAAATATTGTAAAAATGATTACAAAATCAATAATACAAACTTTTTCAAAATTCCAAAAATATTTCAAAAACTATAACAAATTCTAAAATTTCCATGTCCAATTTCATTTTCAAATACATTTACGTCATAAAAACAGCAACATTTTTTTTCCAAAAAATTGGCTAAAAAAATAAATGAAATCATTCTTTTGACACACTTGACATTATTTTTTTGACAAACTTATAATGCCATAATTCTCAATAATAACAATAAAATTTCATTTCAAACAAACAATTTTATTTTTTTCCAAAAGATTTGGTAAAAAAATAAATAAATTCTTTTGACACACTTGACAACATTTTTTTGACAAACTTATAATGCCATAATTCTCAATTATAATAATAAAATTTTATTTCAAACAAACAATTAATTTTATTTTTTTTCCAAAAATTTGGGTAAAAAAATAAATAAAAATCTTTCTTTTGACACACTTGACAACATTTTTTTGACTTACTTATAATGCAATAATCTAGTTTTTGATCTCACATACCAATCCCTACCATCAAGATTTCTCCAAATTCAACGTTCCTACTTGTAAGTGGTTTCTTGAAATATTTTGATATTTCAATTCTTTGATGAAATATAACAAATTTTTGTTTGATTATGTTCCATATAGGATGGTTGCCGAATTACCGAATCAGCAGTAGTAACAGCAGTATAAAAATTATTACAGCCGATTTTTTTAAGGTCGTTCATTACGTCAATGTCCGATTGCAGTTATGTTCTACCTTGCAGTTGTTTTCTCTCTAGGGAAATGACGTTATAATTATTTTAATAATTCCAGACCTTAAACCGGCTCCACGTTTGTGACCCAAACATTATCACTTGTCTCATCAATGTATTGTATATCTTGAGTTTGATGTTAGTTGATTGTTGAAACATGCGGTGATTTAAGAAGAGGCTTAATCCAGTAGGTGGTTCAATTATCTGCAGCGATTCTAGCTGCAATATCTGTAAGTATGCTGTTTTTTAGTCAAGTTTGATTCCAATTACTCACTCGATTAAAAAAAGCAAATTGCAGGGCAATTTGTCTATCACATTTCTCAAGCGATTTGAAGTCTCACTTTTTAAAGCTTCACTTCGATCAAGGATGACAATATCATCTTGTACTGCTACCAGTTAATAATGATGAGTTAATAATAATAATGATACCAGTTTATTTAGGATTCCCAGCTGGAGTGTATCGTTTCGTTAAAAAAAGAATTTGTGTGTGAAAAATTTTGTCTAACAATGAAGTATTAGAATTTACAAAAGTTGGACCATTTTGTGACAAGAAATACACAAAGTAAAGATGAAAGTTTTATTTTAGAAATCTCACTAACGTTCCATAGGACCGTCAAGCACATTTTCGATTATGTGTCAAAAACTTAGAATTTATATAAATTTATTACCAAATTACGATGTTACTCATAAAACATGCCCATGTATAAGCCATCACGCTTGAGTGGATGTGCATTATGTTAAACTATTTCCATTCCTAGCTGTCCAAATTAAAGAATTATGAGAAATAGGCAGCTCTCTAACTCTTTACCTATATTTTTAATAATTCACAAATCACTCAGTCACAGATCATGACTTGTAATTTTTTTCCTTGATTACGTTTGGAGCTATGGGATGGATTGTATTTGGAGCTATGGGATAGAATACGTATATTAAAACCAAACAACACTAAAATTAAATAAAAAGTGGTTACCTTTTTAAAAACTTCAGCAACGTTATGTGATACGTGACACTGGGTGACAAATTTCAGAGAGGTTGGCTGGAGCTTCGCTTATTAAAACAGAAAAACCACATTCATCTTTGACAATTCGTCAAAACATATAAGGACTCAAATATAAAAAATTTTGTTAATTAAAAAAATCAACCTTTCGCTTAACACCCATTTGAATTGCGTCACAACAGCTTTTTTAGTTTTCTTATACGATTTTCTGCACTATAAAAATGGATCAAATAAATATTTGATTTTCTTGACGACTTATATGGCCAATCCGATATTTCAGTTCATAAGGACAAGTTTACAAGTTTACAAAAAAATCGGTTTTGAAAGTGGGGCACACACTAAAATTCTCTTCGTTTTTCCGTTTTACGTTTCAAAATACGATACTCTAAAAGTTTATATAATTCTGAGTTTAAAACGATCCTTATATCACTCCTTTACTCCGTTCTTTCAGAGCGAATAACTTAAAAATAATGTACCACCCGCAAATACAGGAGTGAAAATAACAAAATATCGTTCTTACTCCTAAATTGAAATAAATATTTTTTTTTAAATACTCAAACATTTAATGTTTGCTTCAAAATTGATGCCGTAAAAAATTGCATACCTGATTTCCTAAATTTCCTATGGTATGGTTTAAGATGCACAGATCATTTAAACAAGTTTAAACAATCTTAAAGATAGAGTTTCACTACCTTGTACAATTATTTCGGATGTTATATCGTCGATACAGGTGCTTTATTACGTTTTGTGGAATTCATAATTTCGAAATGAAATAAAACTATTTTCTATTATACATAGAAGTAGACGTCTGATTCGGAGCTGGTGTCAGGGTCAGAGTCATAGTCGGAGTCGGCTTTAACATTTAAAAAACTTGGAGTTGGAGTCAGAGTCAGAGTCGCTTAATTTTGGTACCGATCCTGGTTCAAAAGATGTTAAAGCTGCTGACACGTCAAGCTAGCAAAATGGCTCCACCCTAGCCCCTAGCCAACTGATGTTTAAATTTACAAATCATGTTTATTAGGATATGCAGGGATTAAAATCATCAAAGCATATGAGCATATGATCAAATAATTTTACACCTATAAAAAATGCAGCCGAGCTATAAATCCCTTAAAAATAAAACCTAAAAAATGTTTCAGTATTAACTTGTAATACTTTTACACTGTTAAAATTCTACATAATCCCAAGGAAATACAATACAAAATTGTATGCAACATCAATTTCCGATATACAATAGCTCACTAACAAATCTAAAATCAACAAATTTAAAAAAAAGTGGGTGATAAAAAAAAATATGCACTAAAATACATCCAAAATAATGACTCATATTTCATCAGAACTTCTCGACATTTCTTTGTAAAAAAAAATAATCTCGAATAATCTAGAAATTAAGCAGTATTATATTTAAGAAATTCCTCTTGCAAAAGGAGAGTTAATTTAAATTAAGCTGTGATAGTGTTAACAGTTTAAGTGGAATGCGATTATGTTAAACGGAATAAATTGTAAACGAAACGAAACGCCCTATCGTGTACATAAAACCGGGTAAATAGAAGTAAACTTATTTTTGAATTGTGAAAAAAGTTTTAAGTGTTGTGTAATATAATTTTTGTGTATTATTTTATACGCTGTGGACTGGATATTTCTACAATCAACTATTGTAGTTTTCGAAGCTGTTGAATATTCTTGCTAAAGAATATTGTTTGCATAATTGTTTTTCTGTTGTTGTGACTATAAAAAACACTTAACGATAAAAACAAACATAATTCATGCACTGAGGATTCAGATAATATTCCGTGCTTTTTATCACTAACATTCGTGTAATGCAATTTATCTGCAGCTAAAAACATAGGTTTTTGGTAAATTAAATCAACGAGGATAATTAGAAAACAACTCACCATTTCATATTGCAATGACCAATCTATACATAAAAGTTAAAAAAAGTTTGAAAATAGTAAAGAAAAATTAATTCACAACCTAAACGAAAACTTCATTGCCTTTCAGTTTTAAAATTGCTGGTAATATAAAAATAAAAAACCAGTAAGAGTAAGTCGTGTTAACAAGTTATTTTTAAACTATTTGAAAAACCTAATGACATCATCAAAACCCATTAACAATACGATTAATTCAATTTATTGTTAACATTTCGAAATGATGACGCAATTGCGTGTACTTTTTATATTATATTATAATCAAAACACAATTATTTAAAATTTTTATTTAATTAAATCAAAGTTGGTAATAAAAATTATATCGAAAGCCATGGTTATGTTTCTAACCGCAATTAATGACTAATCCGCGGACATATAGACGACTTACAAGAACATTCAAAAATAACAAACATATCTAACATAGAAAATTAGAATTACGGTAAATCACTTATTAATAAATCAACTAAAAATTACTTTCAAAATTATAAAATATAAACAATAACAAAAAAAATTAATAGTTAAGTTATAATGACAAAATGAAGAACATAAATGATAAAAATGTTAATGACATTTAAATTATTATTAACATTTTTTTTCTCTGGTTTTGTTTGTGTTATTTAATTTTATTTTTATTTGAATGTTGTCTTAACTCTTAATTACCGTCTTATTACTAAAGATAAGTTATGATTATATGGTATTTTTTATGTCTGTCTAAAAGTCTATTTTATGTAATTATTATAGTGTGTCTTGTTTTAATTCAATCGATTTAGAAATGTTTTGGACTTAAAGAGAATGGAAAACGATGAAAAGGTATGTCGTTTTTGAAATAAATATATTATTAAAAGAATTTTTTAATTTTTGTTTATGAAATTACATGCGTATGTCCTATAAAAGGAACACCTGAGACTTGGTTTTTAAATGTACCACTGTACTTTTGAGCTATTGTAGAAACGGCTGTTATTTGTTAAAATATTATTATTAAAATAGAAATTACATTTCAGATAGTGTCTTGTTTTCCCGCTAGTAAAATCTATTTAACCGTTTAGAGATCTCAAAGTAAAGACTTAATTCTGTTAAAATAACTAAAAATAGATTTTCATTAATTGTTTTTGTGTGAATAGAGGAAGCTCCTTAGGACTAAACGATTACTATTTGAAACATAGAGATGGAAAAAAAATTTAACATAAACCTGTAGTTCGAAACTGATTTAATTTATTAACTCGCTTAAATTCACACATAATAAAACACATTAATATATCTTTAAGTAATATCCTTACATTTTGTTCATTTCAAATAATTCAAATCACTATAACAAAAATAAACAAAAAATAAAATATATTATTCAAATTTAAAAACGAAAATTATTAAAAATAATTTCATTTTCAAACCACAATCATCATCATAACTATCATCTTCGTTCAAAGAGAAAAAAAAAAGAAATTAATAAGAAAAACAAAAACAATCACAAGATATTCGTTTAAATTCTTTTGTTTTTATATTTTGATTTAACTAAATATGTACATATAAGAATATATATCGGATACTTATTTTAAATTTTCTTCAAAATATAAAAGCAGACCATCAAGGTATTCAAAGAACAACAACAATACGAAAAATAGTGTAATTATAAAATTCTTTTAACATTATGCCGTTGTTGAGGAAAAAGGAAGAGTTAATAAAAAAAATGGTATAACTAAAAAAATAAAAATTGTTAAAAACGTTTTGACTTTTTTTTAAAGAAATGAAAATTGCTAGATTTCAGGTTGTTGCATATCAAATTAAATAAATTTGTGTTTTATACTCAAAGATAAAAAGTCGAGTGTGTTGTATTTGCCAGAGAGCAAGCAATGTATCATTTATCTACTGTAAAATTTATTGATTTATAATAGAAACACTATAGGAAAAGTTACCAAAACCTATTATATTTATAATATGAGCTTCCAACTCTATAACATAAGAAAACATCATTTGTCATTAAGAATGATGTTAAAAATTAACACGTGAAAATAATTTATTTGGGATTTGTTTTTCTGTACATTTCGCATATATTAATTATTTTAAAGACTGATGCATACACCGCATCATTTTGTCCATTATAGTTTTTATTTCTCTGGCAGTTTGTCCATCATCAGAGTACGTCGACGAAAAATATAAACAGGTGATTTCGTGTCGACTGACGAGTGAAGTCGAAGGTCTTCACGGGATACGAATTCATTTCATCTACAAAATTTCTTAGTGTTAAAAAAGCTGTCATATCTGTAATATATAGTAGACATTCAAACTATATATTTACCGCAAGCACTGCCGGCCTTAGCGTACTTGGCGCCCTCGGGCAGAGTCCAGGGCGCTCCTATTAATTTAAAATGTGACTGTTACTAAGAAACTCGATTTTGTCCATGCATAAAACCAGTAGAAGTTTGATTAATTTATTTAGATTAAAAATACATGACTATATTTGTACATACACAAACAAAATTGTTATTTTTTGATTTTTGATTTTCGATTTACGGGTGTGACAACCCCGCGTACTCCAGTCTCTGCTATTGACATACGAGTTAACGTGAGACATCACATACCACTGGCAATAGCAGTGAGATATCACTAGCCAAGGTGATATCTTAGGGGTGGTGGCGATGAACTGTATTCAGTCAACGGTAGCACCCTCAATCATAGCTGTGAAATAATCCTTGATGATGAGACGCTGTTACTTCCTTGAAGAAACGAGCCTTCATACAACTATGTGTGGGCTTTAATCTTCAAGAAAGACAGAGCGTCACAGGATCAAGGAATATGCAACCGGCTGGATTATTGGCAACTGCAGTTTTGTTTTGTTTCAGCAAATTTTAGTAAAAATTTGCTATTTACATTTTAATTTACTTTTATTTTCTCTATTCTATCATAAAATATTGGCCTATGTCATATTTCGTCGGTGGTAGGATTTTTTGTTTAGTTATCCATTCTTTTACCAAAAATATACAAAAACAAAAAAAGAAAGATTTACGTCCATCAACATCTTTGAACGTATGTTGTTGTAGGACCTTAGTCTCAAAAGGTTTTTATGTGTTATTGTGACACATATTGTAATTCCTACTACACAACACATTTTATTTAAAAAAAAAAATATAGGTTCAATTAATAACCAAAGCTAACTTTCCGTGCCTTTTTAGTAGCGAAATCTTTAATTAGACCAGAAAAATCTAAATTTTCGGCGATGTCATTTTCAATCGATATAGTTCCTAAACTGGAAAGTCTGTCCTGTGACATTGTAGACCTTAGATAGGTTTTAATTAATTTCAGTTTAGAAAAGCTTCGTTCTCCACTTGCTACAGTTACAGGTATTGTTAATAAAATTCGCATAGTAATCCATACATTTGGAGATAAATCTTGTAGAGTGCTGTTTTATAAAATTTAGTACGATGTGCGCAATAATTTTAACATTAATCATACCAGAAATAAAAGATGTAATACTGATTAATTCATCGCAAAGCAGAGTGACATCAATGTTAGATTTCGAATGCACTGTGAGTTTAATTTGTAGTTCGGCACATAATTGAAGAGTGGTTTAAATACCGGCTCAATCTGTAGTTCATCTGCTAAATCTTTTGCAACGATAATGGCTTCTTTAAACCCATTTATTCTATATTTATCTAAAAACGAACAAAATTTTTTCAGCAATTTTAAGCATTCGGCAATGTCCATATCTTTTGCTTGAAGCGTTGTGATGCAGTGAATAGTGTGAATAATCTCCCCCCCAAAGCCAGGCACTGACCGCAAGGGTCAATATATTTGCAGTGTATTTTGTAAATCTATATTTAACAGAATTAAAATATCAAAATGATTTGATAGCTAATAAATTCTGTAATAATTCCACATTTTATATAGATTTCAATTTTTATTCCTGATAGATTGGTACAAAATCCAAAAAACAGATGCATCAGCGTTTTTTTACTTCAATTTGTTTATGTTTGACAACTTTTTATTTTGAGTGCCACAACAACAAAAGAACAACAACAAGAACTATAATTGTACTAAACGTGCTAAATCAATTTAGTCAACCATTTTATTTGACTAAATCAATATTTTGTTTCTAAATAATTTGGAAGAAATTCATACGTTAAACAATATCTGACAACTTGATTATATTAATTGGAATTAAAATTCGGTAATTTTGTAAAACTAAATTTAGATTTAGCAGTTTAGTACAATTTAGCAGCTAAATGGAACCCAGTCTAATAAAACATTCATTTTTGACATTTCTACTCATAGCAATCTCAATCAAAAATTGTTCGCTATAATTCTATGTGCAACGTTTTTTTACATTTCTGTTGTTCAATTCGATATAGATTTACAAAAAAATAAATAATAGCTATATACTAGGCACAGCTAATATTGTCTATAAAAATGTAAGCTTAGATAAAATGTAAAAGTATTATAAAATTAATTAGCTATCAAATCATATTGATATTTAATTCTATAGTAGAATTACAAAATTTGAGACCATGGGCGTTGGCAGGATTTTATTTAAGAACGGGGACGGAGCTTCAAGGTCAGAATTAAATGCACCATTTATTAAAAAGCTTTCTCACTACGACGTGGCCAATTTATTTTGAAAAAGATTTTTTGATTTCAGTTGTTTTTTTTGTGGTTTTTAATTTTTTAAAAAGTTTTAAATTTTTTTAAAATTTCTTTTATTTTTTTCTGCTCAGTATTTTTTTTTTGATTTTTTTCACTATAATATTTTTAGTTTTATTTATTATTTATTTCAAACACATAACTATTTAACTCTAATTTTCCGATTTTTAGAAGTTTATATATTTTATTATTATTATTTTTTTTAGTTTTCCAAATTGTTTATAATTTTTATTTTTTCGGTAGGTTATTCAATTTATTCATGTTTTCTTATTTCAAATAAGTATTTAATAAAAATGATAATAAAAATTTAATTAATAAAATTCTAATATTTCAACTATTTTCTTCAAAAAGAAAAACTTGCCTCCTTTCTTTCTCTCCAAAATTATTTATCATATTATTTATAAAATATGCAATCATTTTTCATTGTCGTTCATTTAGATTGGCCGTTTATTTTACATGGTTCTTTTGCTCGATTTATTTCTAGAAATCATTTTGTTGTAGTTGTTTTGGGTAGATCGTTTATTGTTAATCGGTCATTTTTGAACGGATCGTTCGTTTAAGAAAAACAAGTTCCCAGTTTTCGGTTTGGTTTATTTTTGTTTTAATTTTTATATGAATGTATTTTGATGTTTTCAAGTTGTAATAAAAATTGATTTAGATAGATATATTTTAAAACACACATTTTTATTAAATAAAATTATTAAATTGAATGAAAAATATGTAAAAGGGACATAAAATAATTTCATTAACACATCATAGATTAGCGACGACAAACGATGTTTCTATTACTAATTCAACGATAGATTATCGTTCACCGAATTGATCCGTCCAATTAACATCTATGGTACACGACCGATGCATCACTACACAATACTTTGAATCGATATTTTATAGAAAAACTTATCCTAGATAAGGAATACGAGGAGTTTTGCATAATAAAAAGGTTTTCGCATCCCATGCAAAAACACTAATTTTTATTACTGTATAAGTATAACAATTTTATTTATTCCCCAATTAAATTGTATTTATTTCCCACATGATTACAAAATGTTTAGAATCCAAAAAAACAGTATCGAAATAGTATGTTACATATCAAGAACTAAATAGTATTTTATATGCAAGAAAAAAAATTGCGCACCAGGCTTTTACGGGCATGGAAGCTTACTTGAAAAAATTAACTATTAATTATAAATTAAATGCAAACAATTTACAAATTGTAGTAGGCTTTGCATTATTCTGTGTCAAAATTAATTGAAATATTTAAATCACATTTGATTTACGATTTAAAAATGTATAAACGAATTTCTGACTCCGATATGTCCAAATTCTCTCTTTAAACATTAAGATGTGCCTTTTATTTCTATAAGAAAGAATCTGTCAAAATTTCATTTTTGCCATAAATTCTAGATCGTAGAAAGCATATTTTCCTTAAACTGTAACGTAATAAATATATATATATATATATATATATATATATATATATATATATATATATATATATATATATATATATATATATATATATATATATATATATATATATATATATATATATATATATATATATATATATATATATATATATATATATATATATATATATATATATATATATATAAATATTAAGCTTGCCAGATTTTTTTTGGAGGTATTCCGGGCTGGAAAATCCGGGCGGTTTTTTTATAAATCCGGGCAAAATCCGGGCGACAAGTGTCAACATTTCCATTTGAAAAGCCGGGCGAAATCCGGGCGAAATACAAAATTTTTAAAAATCGCACAGAAAAGAAAAAAACAAAAAGACTATGTTTTTTCATAAATAACCTTTGAAAACTCTTTATTGCTTTGAAATGTTGAAATATATTTTGTTAATAATATTTTTAATTCTGTTTATTACAGAAAGAGTTCTATGCTTAAATTGTCAACATTGTATTCAATCAATCTCCATCGAAGTCAATGACTGTCCACTCTCTTGAGTACCAAACAAACTATCAGCTCTCATTTTGTATTTTTCACTTCCAGCAACTTTTTGGAGAAACCAGCATCTTCTTTTATTTTTGTATAAAACTCTGGACATGTCTCCTTCTAGTTGAATTTTACCATCAATTGTGCCCGAACGTTTTCCAGTGTCAATTTGCCTTTTTCTTTTGTCCAAATGTCATTGATGTGAGAAAATACGCGCTCAGTTGTCGTATTGGCCGCTGGGATAACTAAACCAAACTCCACGATTTGTAGCAAACGATTGAACGAACGAGAGCACAATATATAAATTATAAAACGTTGAAATGATGTCAATTGTTTATATATTTTCATATGAAACATTTAAAATAACACGATTTAACATGTGAAACATATTTGAATAAGAAAGATACAGATTATTGAAATTTTGACTATAAAACGAATTAATATTATATATATATTTTTTTTCAATGAACAAATGTTGGAAAAATCCGCGCGATTTCCGGTTTTTGTTTAGAAATCCGGGCGTCCGAACCGGGCGATTTTTCAGCCAAATTTTACCAAAAAAATCCGGGCGAGTACGGCTTTAGCCGGGCGATCTGGCAAGCTTAATATATATATATATATATATATATATATATATATATATATATATATATATATATATATATATATATATATATATATATATATATATATATATATATATATATATATATATATATATATATATATATATATATATATATATATATATATATATATAAATTTTATTGTTTATAGCCAATTATTGTTTATTTTATTTTATTTACCCAACGTTTCGAATAAATTTCTTATTCATTTTCAAGGGTTTTACTAAACAAAAAAATAAATCGAAATGAAAAACAAACATAATAAAATGACACATTTTTCAAGGTGATTTCATGAAAAATTGAAAAATAAAAATAGAAATAGAAATGATGATAAATTGAAATTAATTTTCTCAAATAATGTTGTCATATGATGATTCTAAATAGATTGTTTCGTCTTGTTTATTTAAATTTCTACATTTTTTAATTTGGATCATTTCTAAAATACTTCTTTTTCGGTACTTTGGTTCTTTCGAAATTATTTTAACATTATTCATATTTATGTGGTGATTTGTATTCTTAAGGTGATTAGATAAAGCACTTTTGTTTTGAATATTATTGGGTTTTCTAGCATCATAAACATGTTGGTTAATTCTTTTATACAGGATGATAAAGATTATGATGATAGAAAACCCAATAATATTCAAAACAAAAGTGCTTTATCTAATCACCTTAAGAATACAAATCACCACATAAATATGAATAATGTTAAAATAATTTCGAAAGAACCAAAGTACCGAAAAAGAAGTATTTTAGAATGATCCAAATTAAAAAATGTAGAAATTTAAATAAACAAGACGACACAATGTATTTAGAATCATCATATGACAACATTATTTTAGAAAATTAATTTCAATTTATCATCATTTCTATTTTTATTTTTCAATTTTTCATGAAATCACCTTGAAAAATGTGTCATTTTATTATGTTTGTTTTTCATTTCGATTTATTTTTTTGTTTAGTAAAACCCTTGAAAATGAATAAGAAATTTATTCGAAACGTTGGGTAAATAAAATAGAATAAACAATAATTGGCTATAAACAATAAAATTTTTTTTAATTCAATTAAGCCAAATAAAAACATTATATATATATATATATATATATATATATATATATATATATATATATATATATATATATATATATATATATATATATATATATTATATATATATATATATATATATATATATATATATATATATATATATATATATATATATATATATATATATATATATATATATATATATATATATATATATATATATATATATATATATATGTATATATATATATATATACATATATGTATATATATATATAAATATATATATATATATATATATATATATATATATATATATATATATATATATATATATATATATATATATATATATATATATATATATAGAGTGAAAATTTCTCAAGTGGATCGGAAAAAATATGATGTTCGAATTTTTTAGCGAAAATTGGTAAGTCGGTTAATTTAATATATCTAAAATTAATACAAAGTTTTAAATTTCAAAAAAAAATTTTATTCATAAGTTATACGCCTTTAAAGTTTCTGATGGCTTCGTGTTTATATTTCGATATCTCCTGATGGAACAAATGAAATTTAGTTTTAGTACAGTGAAAATTCTAAGATTGGTTTATATTTTATAGAAAAAATTATATAATTAAAAAAATTAAATTTTGGGTCATAAAAATCGCCATTAGCAATAAACAAATAGGAAATTCAAGGACTTCTCAACGCTGCAGATGATTTTAAATTATTGTGTATTCAACAACATATAATCAAGATGATAATTATGAAAACAAAAAAAAATATTCTTTAATGGTTATGTTACGATAATAGTTTTTAGGTGTGCAAGCGCCCCATTTTTACAAAGAAAATATGATATTTACATTCTCCTAGTATTTATTTTCTCTTCTTAGTAAAATTTTACAATTATTCTTTTTTCATCAGATGAAAACACTTTACAGGATAAGTTGTTTTCTTCATTTGGGGATTCTTTTTGCCATAACTGCAAGTTTTTAATGAATGTTATGTTTTTCTTGTGGACAAAAGTCAAATTCTTTAGACTTGGAAAATGTTTGAGCGTACTCAAACAAAGATTTTGGTGTCTGCTTATCGGTTGTTGTATTTTGTAAACTGGAACGATTAACATGTCTCTTAACAACTCCACCAATTCTATCACATACACTTTTCGCGTGAGCTGTTGTGGAGAAAAAAATCGTTCCGCTATGATCATGATATAACAAATTTATGAAACTATACTTATTTTTGTAATGGGAACCAGCACTATCGGAATAGTAGATTCTTGTATGAGCTTAGAATGAAGGTAATTCTTCACGAGGATGAAGTTTCCAGAACGAGCGTAGCGAGTGGAGGGAATCATTCGAGTGAAGAATTGCCATCATCCTAAGCGAATACAAGATGCTCTTTTATCCCCGACTGTAAAATATTTCGTTTAATTTCCAGTTTTCATGCAAAAATTTGTATCGCCATATTGAAATAAAAACATCAAAGATAGCGAAAAGCAAAACAAGTTTGTTGTTTAATTTGTTAGGGGAATATTTAATAAACTATAGAGCTGTTAAAGAATTTTAATCAAATTCACTAGTTGTGGAATGAATACAATTACAATGGAAGACATACGCATGGAAAGCATATATTCCTTAGTAGTCGTGGATAAAAATATTTTATTTTAATTATTCTTAACTTATTATTTAATTTTTTAAATTCTAAATTAACAGAATTTTAAACGCGACATGCATAATCTTTAGCGAAATCCA